>JAHHZJ010000571.1:0-63365 GCA_021437245.1 Aegilops speltoides | reverse complement strand
ATCGTACAAATCTTGATCAACTTAAGGCTTGCTGCTTTTTTTAGGCTTTTGTAGTGGCTATAAGCCTCAAGCACTTCTTGCTCGACAAGATCCTCGAGCACGATGAATTCTTCAATCGCCAAGGCTCACCGTATTCGGAGAGAGGCATGTAATTATCATCTTCGATTCTCCATCTTGCATGTTCCTTAGGGCTAGCTTGCCCATCCTCTTGCTAGCGCTCGAAGCAGAACCTATCCGATCGAAGAAGAAGCGAAGAAGAACTCAAAGCAAGCAAGCATCGCTCTCGCGTCATGATCATCGCATAACCTTGTACACCTGCAATTGTTGTTGTGTGTCTGTGAGCCACGAGGACTCAGCAATCCCATTACCATGGGTATCAAGACTAACAAAGCTAAATCGGTAAGGAAGGGGTAAGGTGGTGAGGTTGCGGCAATGACTAAGCATTATATGGTGGCTAACATCACGCAAATAAGGCGAGAAGAGCAAATGGAGCGGTCGTGAAGCTAGCAATGATCAAGAGGTGATCTGAACTCCTACTTCGTCAAACATAACCCAAAACCGTGTTCACTTCCGGACTTAGCGAAAAGAGACCATCACGGCTACACACGATTGATGTGTTTTAATTCGGATCTGGTGTCAAGTTATCTACAACGGACATTAACAAATTCCCATCTGCCACATAACCGCGGACACGGCTCTTGAAAGTTTAAACCCGGGGTGTCCCAACAGCCCATGATAAGCTCTCGTGATCAGCGAAGGATATTCCTTCTCCGGGAAGACCCGATCGATCTCGGAATCCCGGTTTATAAGACATTTCAACAATGGTAAAACAAGACCAGCAAAGCCGCCCAATCTTGTTGACAATCCCGATAGGAGCTGCACATATCTCGTTCTCGAGGCAACACGGATAGGTCGACTCTGAGTAAAACCAGCCCTCAAGTTGCCCGAGGTGGCCCGTAGTCCTTTCGGTTTGGACCAACACTTAGACAAGCAGCCGGGGGCTAAAATAAAGATGACCCTTGGGTTAATTACTCCCAAGGAAAGGTAGATGGTGGTGAGGCAATTGGTAAAACCAAGGTTGGGCCTTCTTTGGAGGAGTTTATTCAAAGCGAGAGCATCGAGGGGTCCCATAAATCACCCGACAGCGTAAGGAGCATAAAATCCGGGAACATAACACGGTATGGCCGGAAACTAGAGGCGGCGAGTGGAACAAAACACCAGGCATAAGGCCGAGCCTTCCACCCTTTACCAAATATATAGATGCATTAATAATATAAGAGATATTGTGATATCCCAACATAATCCTGTCCACCGTGGAGCAATCTTCAACTTCACCTGCAGCTAGCAATGCTATAAGAGGGGCTGAGAAAAGCAGTAACATAGCCAAACAATGGTTTGCTAGGAAGGGTGTCAAATGTTAGAGGTTCATGGCAATTTTGGAGGCTTGAAGAGCAAAAGATAGGTAGCCTTGCATAGCGATAGAAACGAGCAACTAGCATAGCAATGATAGTAGTGAGATCGAGAATGTGATCATCTTGCTTGAAATCCGCTAGGAAGAAGAACGAGTCCATGAAGAAGATGAAGCCACGAAGATGAACCAGCGTGAGCGAATGAATCCTCACGATCATAGCAAGCAGGAACTATCGAGAAGAAGCACACAACATGGTAAACACACCACACATGGACAAGGCATGATGCACAACAAACATGATGCATGACAAAGCTACATGAAGCTACTCATGGCAAGAGATGATGCAAACAAGAACAACACATCAAGGCAAGTTTAAATGAGGCCGGAAACAACATATAACAATTCCGGTAAGTCCTCATATGCAAATTTCGAAATTGGTCCAGAACTGAATAAACCTTATGTTCAAGTTGTTAAACAGCAAGTTAATATGCACCAAGCTAAACTACACGAAATTCTAGTCAAGTTACATATAAAGTTCATTAGATTCGGAGCTACGGCCTAGAAGATATGAGCAAAACAAGTTAAGCATGGCATTGATGCAAAATGCATACAAACATCAAGAAAACACACCAAAACAAGGATGCAACATGATAATATGAAACTACATGCAAAAAAAAGCAAGTTTCATATAGAGCACACTCAAAACGGAGCAACGGTTCAACACATACACTATACAAGTCATAACAACAATCTGTCCAAAACAGCAACTAGGCATATTGCAAGCATCAAAACATCATACTGCAGTACCACAATATGAAAAAAAAGGCATGAGCAGGATGTACAGGTAAAGCATGACAAAACATGAACACTGAGCTACCTCCAGAAACAACTAGAACATGCTCAAAAAGACATGGAAAGATTGCAAATTATAACAGTTTCAGGCTTGGCAGAAAATAACATCAGGTTGCAATGTTTAGAGCTATCAAACAACATGTTACAGGGACTTAACATGGCAAACAAAGGCATGGAATGAATCTACTAATTGCATAGAACAAGAGTCCCTTACTGACCATGAGCCAAAAAGGATCGGAAAATATGATGGCACCCATGTAAACATGGCAAGTTATATTACAGATTCATACATGGCGAGAACAACAATAAGTAGGCATGTTTGTGAGCTTGAACCGCTCACCACAGAGCAATACATGGCATGGCAAGGCAACCAACAGTAAGAAGACATGTTTGTGAAGCAAATCATGGCAAGAGAAAGTTCATAGGGAGCATGGATCACTAGCAACAACCATGGAAACATTGAACTTAATGTTAACAGTGGCACAACATCATTTAGCAACTTTGGAGCAAGATAAGAACAATCTACAGCTAGCTATAAATGCAACCAGGGGCATGAATGGATATAGCATGACATGTATAACAACTCATCACGAGTGAACATCTCCAGATTATGCGAAATGACTTGTGCATGAGTTAACATAGCAACAAAATATAACGAAATCATCGGAAAAGCAACAACAAAGTACCCTACTTAACAAGCTCGATGCACTCAGCACACAACTCACAAAAATACATGGGTGGCACCACTGTGAAGATGGCATGGCATAGATCAAAACACATCTAGACATCAACCTCATAGGATGCACACATCAATCATAACAAAAATGACAAATGAGCAAGTTATAACAGTTTATTGATTAACGACAACATGCACTCTTCCAACAGCATTTGGGCATCAAGATGAACTCAAATGAACATGATGCAATGGAATAAAATGAAGTACTCGTCGAGAGGACCAATTTGACATATTACCGCGTGAAAGCAGACGAGAACATCTTTGGAGATGGGGAGGCGGCGGAGGCAGGTGGGTCGCGCCGGATCTGGCCGGATCGGCGGATCAGCGAGGGCAGCCTTGGAGCCTTGAAGGAGGCGGAGGAGGCGCGGTCTCGGGAGGCTCTGGCCGTGTGAGCTGAGGCGAGGCCCGGCAGCGAGCCAGGCGGATCCAGGCGTCTTGAGGCGAGTGAGGCAGGCGGCTGGAGGCAGCAGGCTTGAGGCGGCGGAGTCAGGCGTCGGGCGGCTTGCCTTGAGCCCAGCAGCAGCCTGAGGCCTTGGTTAGGCGGGCCCAGCGGCCATGACAGTGGCAGCGGTGTGGCAGGTCAGTGGGCCTTGGCCAGCCAGTGGAAGAACGCCGGGAAGCCTTGGCCTGAGCGAGAATGCCTGGGCTCTGAAGGCAGTCGTCGCCGCTGGCATAAGCCGTGGCGGCAGCACAGGGAGGCCGGCGGCTGGGCCAGCAGAGGCGGATCTGGGCCAGCGAGCCTCGGCGGCCAGTGGTGGTCCAGCAGATGTGGCGCTCCACGATTTCTTGAGGCGGTGGCGGACATGTCGGTGGGGCGCGGACATGTCCGGTGGCTGGAGGAGGAAGAAGATAGGGTTAGGGTGGAAATCATCCATGAATTTGGGGAAGAATGTGTTTATATAGGCATAGGGAGCTAGGAGACTCCAAATGAGGTGCGGTTTTCAGCCACCGATCGTGATCGAGCGACCAGAGCATGGAGCAGAGTTTGCTAGGTTTTGGGCCACTTTGGAAGGGTGTTGGGCTGCAAAGAAAGGGGCTTTTGCGGTTACCGGTTAACGTTGGAGTATCAAACAACCTCCAAATGGCATGAAACTTGACAGGCTCTACGGTGCTATACCAAGGCCACTTGGCAAACCTCGAGCCATTCAGAAAGTTTAACACCCGCACAAGAGAAGAGGCCAAAGGGATCTTGGGATGACATAAGTGCGGATTGCAAAGCGGACAACGGGAAAAATGCTCGGATGCATGAAGACGACAGCGTATGCAAAATGAAATGCACATGATGACATGGCAAAATGCAACACATAAGCAAATGACATAGCAACTGTAATAGCACTGGCTTATTAGGGATGATAGACTACTCATATCAATAAGGAATTCCTTCTTTTAGGGATCCCATTGAGACGAGAACTCCAAAGTTAAGCGTGCTCAGCTTGGAGTAGTTTGAGGATGGGTGACCGCCGAAAGATTGCTCCGGGTGCGCCTGCGAGTGAGGACAAAGTCGCGAGAAAAACTAGTATTGATCTATGGGGCCGATCTAGATCCGCCGAGAATGCTGACCACCGGCGGGTGTGTCGGGCGTTACAAGTTGGTATCGAGCCGACCCTCGCGGTTACACAGATGGTTGCGGACAGGTCTTGCGATCATGTTGTTCATAGCGTTTGTGACCCGTCGTGGCACCGGCATGGCACATGTGCGGTTGGATGCACAGCGGTTGTGCCAGAGGAGCGTTCACGTGGCCCGGCGAGGGCGTCGGTTCCTCTGAGTGGGGTGTATGTAATAGCCGGCTTATTAGGGATGATAGACTACTCATATCAATAAGGAATTCCTTCTTTTAGGGATCCCATTGGACGAACTCCAAAGTTAAGCGTGCTCAACTTGGAGTAGTTTGAGATGGGTGACCGGCAGAAGATTGCTCCGGAGTGCGCCTGAGTGAGGACAAAGTCGCGAAAAAGACTAATATTGATCTGTGGGGCGATCTAGATCCGCCCGAAGTATGACCACCGGCGGGTGTGTCGGCGTTCTGACAACGATGGCAAATAATGGCGGAACACTGGCGCCTTAGAATCCGGGCGTTACAGGGTCCATCCACCGATCCTCGGGCGTGATCTGCTCGGATTGATTCGGGGCCGCGCTTGATGCGATCTCGAACATTGTCGATGGCAGATCTAAGTCATGCTCATCACACATTGGCGTACTGACATGGGCTCGAATCCGTCGAAGAACAAGTCTTTGCAGATGTCGGTATAGTTCAAGCTTCAAACTGACACGATGGCGGGCGTAGCTATCGATCTGCTCGGTGTGGCCAGCGAGTTGGCCTGATCTGAAACCGCGAATCTGAAGATCTGTCGGGAAGGAAAACCTCCCCTGGACGCGTCATTGAAGATGATTGAAGGAGCCATCAAGCCTTACGCTGACGGCCGCAGATGGAACTCTCAATGAAAGCACCAATGTCGGTGTCAAAACCGGCGGATCTCGGAGTAGGGGTCCAAAGCTGTGCGTCTAAGGCTAATGGTAACGGGAGGCAGGGGACACGATGTTTTACCAGGTTGGGCCCTCTCGATGGAGGTAACACCCTACTTCTTGCTTGATTGATCTTGATGATATGAGTGTTACAAGAGTTGATCTACCACGAGATCGTAGAGGCTAAACCCTAGAAGCTAGCCCGTGATTATGATTGTTGTCGTCCTATAGACTAAACCCTCTAGTTTATATAGACACGGAGGGCTAGGGTTACAAAAGTCGATTCTTGAGAAGGAGATCTACATATCCGAATTGCCAAGCTTGCCTTCCACGCAAAGAGAGTTCCATCCGGATCTGGAATGAAGTCTTCAATCTTATATCTTCATAGTCCAACAGTCCGGCCAAAGTATATAGTCCGGCTGTCAGGGACCCATAATCCCGGACTCGTCGTCCATTTTGCATCATGCTTTTATATCAATATTTATTGCATTATGGGCTGTTATTACACATTATATCTCAATACTTATGGTTATTCTCTCTTATTTTACAAAGTTTACCATGAAGAGAACAGAGGCAATTTGGAACTCTGGTGAAAAAGGCAAACATTGAAAACCTATTACCTTTGCTCCAAAACCACGAAACTCCACGAAACATGTTTTGGAATTTACAAAATTATTAGGCGAAAGAAATACACGAGGGCCCACACCCCACCCGAGGAGGGTGGGCGCGCCTCTTTGGCCGCCCTGTCTCCTGGGCCTGGTGGGCCTAGTGTCCATCTTACGCTATATGAGAGCTTTTACCTGAAAAAATGGTGGGCAAGCTCACGGGATGAAACTCCGCCGCCAGGCGGAACCTTGTGGAACCAATCTAGGGCTCTGGCGGAGCTGTTACTGCGGGGACACTTCCCTCGGGAGGAAATCATCACCAACGTCATCACCAAAGATCCTCTCATCGGGAGAGGTCGATCTCCATCAACATCTTCACCAGGCACCATCTCCTCTCAAAACCCTAGTTCATCTCTGTATCCAATCTTGTATCAAAACCACAAATTGGTACACATGGGTTGCTAGTAGTGTTGATTACTCCTTGTAGTTGATGCTAATTGGTTTACTTGGTGGAAGATCATATGTTCAGATCCTTAATGCATATTATTACTCCTCGATTATGAACATGAATATGCTTTGTGAGTAATTCGTTTGTTCTTGAGGACATGGGTGAAGTCTTGCTATTAGTAGTCATGTGAATTTGGTATTAGATTCGATATTTTGATGAGATGTATGTTGTCTTTTCCTCTAGTGGTGTTATGTGAAGTCGACTACATGACACTTCACCGTTATTGGGCCTAGAGGAAGGCATAGGGAAGTAATAAGTAGATGATGTGTTGCTAGAGTGACATAAGCTTAAACCGTAGTTTATCGTTGTTAGTTAGGGGCTAATTTGGATCCATATGTTTAATGTTGTGGTTAGGGTTACCTTAATACTTCTTTTGTAGTTGCGGGCGCTTGCAATAGGGTTTAATCATAAGTGGGATGCTTGTCCAAGTAAGGGCATTACCCAAGCACGGTCCACACACATATCAATTTATCAAAGTACGAGCGCGAATCATATGAGCGTGATGAAAACTTGTTGCGATAATTCCCATGTGTCCTCGGGAGCTCCTTTCTCATTATTAGAAATTGTCCAAGCTTATCCTTTGCTACATACGAGTTGGGCCACCTTGCTGCACTTTATTAGTTTATTTACTTGTTACTCGTTATTATTTATCTTATCACAAAACTAGCTATTACCTACAATTTCGATTGCTTGCGAGAAAAAACCTTCTTTGAAAACCGCTTATCATTTCCTTTTGCTCCTCGTTGGGTTCGACACTCTTACTTATCAAAAGGACTACAATAGATCCCCTACACTTATGGGTCATCAAGACTCTTTTAAAGCGCCATTGCGGGGAGTGTAAGCGCTTTTGGTGAGTGGAACTTGGTAAGGAAACATTTATATAGTGTGCTGAAATTTTACATTACTTGTCACTATAAAACTAATCCTTTGAGGGCTTGTTAGGGTATCTTCACCCGACCATAAGAAAAAAGAGTTGCTCCTCGACCTACTGAAATTTATGAAAATATTTACTTTGAGATTCCTTGGGTATGATAGATGAGCGCTAGCTAATCCATTTGCGGGAGATGGAACATTGCATCGATTTATACCTTATCTTTGTGGTTGAAGTGCATGGATTATTTAAGCTTGCGGGTATTCGATGATGTTGTCAAAGGAAGGTCTTCCCTTTATCGTGAAGGAGATGCATTGACATGGTATAGGCTATGTGATGATATGAGATCTTGGAATTATAAGCGATTGAAGTTGGAATTTCACGGAAGTTCTATCCTATGCATCTTGTTCATCGTGCTTGTAATTACATATATTATTTCTGGCCTCATGAAGGAGAAAGCATTGCTCAAGCTTGGGGAGGCTTAAGTGAATGTTATATTCACGCCCCAATCATGAGCTCTCTGGTAAATGATTATTCAAAAATTTTATGCTTGGCTTTCTCTTAATTATACATAACCTGCTTTCGATACTTCTTTGTCTTTGGTTCTTATATCTTTGAAGACTATTGATTTCAAATGGGACTTATGTAACATCCCAATTTTCCTAAATTAGGATGTTATTAGATCATACATATGCATATCATATTTTCCATGCATTATTTGCTCTTACGCAATATTCTTTTCATTATGTAACTAAAGGCAATTTATTGGAGTGGAATAACATGACTTCTCCCTGTTTAAAAATGTTCATAATGTCAAGAATATTATTTCAGTTCATCTGTTATGTTCTGGTATTTTATTAGTCTCCAAAGTATTTTATTTGAGTGTTTTGTTGCTGTTTGTGTGGCCTATTGCATAAAATGATTTTCCAAAATTGCATTAGGTGAGGAACTAGTGTTCTGTAGTTTATATTAGTAGTATATATTTTCTTTGGGTGTCTCTATATTTTTTTAGTTTTTATTGTGGTCATTTTATTTTAGTTATTTGTGCATACATGGTTGTGTGTAAAAGGAGAAACACCAGCCGGCCGGCCAGCCGGGCCGATAACCGGACCGTCGCCATGCCCAACCGGCTAAGCCTTGGCAGACCTGACAACCGCAGCCCACTTCCCTTGTGCGTGTAGCTTATGGCGCTGCCGTGCCCGACCTGCGCCCGACCTGCCCAGCGTCGCTTTCTTCTCCACCGAGCAGGACACATGCGCCGCCGCCGCCGAGGCCGAGCGGATTGCCAGCGCCCTGGTACACCTCGGCCTTGCCTGACACGCGTCTGTGAAGCAAAACCCGGGGAGACCCGCAGCCTCTGTCGATCCTCTTTGTTGCCGCCGCTGTTGTTGAGGCAAAAGGATCTCGCCGTCGAGCTCCGAGGCTGCCGTCGTTCACCGTCCGTATTCGCCACCGTAAGGACGCCCCTGCCGCTCCATTTCTCACCCTTGAACCCCCACTCGATGCCGCCCTATCCGGACACTCCTTGTGGCTGAAATCGCGGCGGAGAGAGCGCAAACCCACCGCCGCCGCCGGGCACACCACGTTCACATCGTCACCGCCGCTTTGTAGAGGGCGCCCGCCGCCGTTGAACACCACCACCACCTCCGCCACAAAGCTGCACCCGTCCGTCCCGCCGTCTTCGCGGAGACCACGGGAGGCGCCGCCCGCCGCGCCGAAGCCACCGCCATTTTCCTCTGTTTTTGGTGAGCACGCACACAGCAAGCGCGGACAATCCGTCGGCGGCGTGGCAATTCTCTGAGGACACGCGGGAGTTGCTCTTTATGCGTGTGTTGTGCAGGAGATTTACATAGTTTTGTTTTCTTTCCAGATTTCAACTCTAACTTCAAATAGCTATAGCTTTTATTCCGTATACCCAAATTAGGTAATTCTTTTTCCTATGCACTCACAAAAATCAGCACATTATCACAGTACCAACTTTGCACATGTTTGCACTGTTCAAATTTGAATTAGTTTGAATTTGAATTAAACCTTCCGGAGGCCATAACTCTCAAACCGTTTATCGGATTCGAGTGATTTTTTTGCGTTGTGACCGTAGTGCAATTTAGGTGCTGTTAAGCTTCTGTTGTTGTGTTTTTGAAATGATTTTCTTTCTGTTGGTTTTATTTTGGTTCGATTAGTGTTCCGATGATTGATTTGTTGAATTGTGTGAAAGCGTGTAGATTGTCGGTGCGATCACGAACTATTATCGAGTGTGACTTTACAGACGAACCAAGGCAAGTTACATGTTGATAATCCTTTACCTATTGTTTTCTATGCATGTAGTTATATCACACTATAAAATATATGCATGTATAGGATTACTATATTATTTTGCTATATGTTGTTGAGCTATTTTCCGTCATTGCAAATCGTGGTAGTTGTAGGTTGCTATGCTTTGTAGGCGAGGGTGGTTAGTGTATACATTGAGTTTATGTGAGGATTATATTTATATAACTAAATTGAGTAGTAATTAAGTTTAATTCACCTCTGGGCGGAAGTGGTATTGCTTGGTGTTGAGGAAGGCATCATGGGGTCTTGCACCTTTTCTAAGGCCATGCGCTCATGAGAGTGCACCCTAAGTGGAATGCCGCCCGGGTTCAAAAATCAGAACAGACTTAGTGACTAGTAGCTTCCATGTGCGACCACTTGGCTATATGGGCTCTGGCTTAGTTGATCGTTGTTCGAACCCTTGCCCGGTGTGTCGACAGATGTAGCGTATGTAGGTGGGATGTGGCGTCGGTGGTTAAGGAACCTCTTGAAAGACTTCGTCTCAATCTTGGATTAGGTCCGATGGGTAAAGCATACAAAACTCTGCGAGTATTAAAACTAATCATGATTAGCCGTGCCCCGGTTATGGGTAAATTTGAGCCACTATGCCATTCTGGTTGTTGGATGATCTTGATAGATGTGACACTTAATAATATTTGTGGGCAACTTAATAAAGGGTAGGTTGGAGTTGATTTTGCCAACTCAGCCTTGTGTATTTAATTGTAGTAATAAAAGAACTAAATAAAATTTGACTATTAGGTAGTTATTAGGATAAAATCGGCTTTATGCAAAAATAAACCCTCAAGCCTTCCTTTGTTGTACTATGCATATACATGTAGGTCTGCTATATTATTACTCTGTGTAACTTGCCAATACATTCAAAGTATTGACCTATATGGCTGCAACGTCTCATGTTGCGAGATATTGAACGAAAAGTAAAAATGCCGTTAGGGTTGTGATGCACTTTTCGGCATCGCCGATGGGCTATGATGGGACTCATTGTTATTTTACTGCTACTTTTCTTTGTATGATTGAATAAAGCTAGCCAAGTGCTATGCAGATTGTTTTATTTTATATATTACGGATCATACGATGTAATAAATGATGCACTTGCTATTACGGTATTCATCTATATTGTGTGTGTGTGCTAGCGAGTTTGATCCGAGGACTATACGGTAAGCCACGAGAGACTCAAATCCTTGAGGTTTGGTGAATTCTGAGATGGTATCGAGGCGATGTGTGTTGACTGTGGGGCGTGACCCTAGAAAATGGATTAGAAAAGCCATAGGAGTGAAGGCTATTTTATATACTAGCTATACTTCTTCTTTGTTTATTAGTTAACCCCCTCAAGTATGTTGACCAGTTAAGTAGGAACTAGTCTTTGAGACCACCATTCATGCTTGTTTTATATTGCAGCGTTATCGTGTTAGCGTGTCGATTATGTCCACTTTTGTGGTATGAAGATACTAGATTGTTTAACTTGATTGGTAGTTTGTTTGTTAAATTGCTTAGTGTCGAAATTATTAGACTATATATATAATACTATCATATTGTTTTGTTGCTTGTTTATTTGTTTGTTGGTGTTATTAGTTTGTTGTGTTTTGTTGGCTTGATCATATTATGCACATGGGTAGAATATATTTATATATACATAGTCTTTGGCCTATTATATCTATAACTCATCTATTCTTGCCAACCAAAACCCTTAGTATGCCCATTAGAGTGAGTTCTCTAGGAGATGAGATGATGGAAGGTCTTTGGTTGTCATCGGTTGAGCTTGTCTATTAGGAAGTATGAATTTCCCACAAGGTGCTGGATATTATTTTGGGTATGGATTGGATGATCAAGTATGAGGTCTTATTGATTGTGCGGTCGATCTATTACTCCCGTGCACGGAGAGGAAGAGGATGATCAAATATGTGTGTAAGTATAAGCATAATCGAGTGCGGTGAACTCTCTTAAGGGGTAGCACGGAAGAGGTGCAGTTGTGAGGATTATCCAGATGTGTTTCGGAGGAGTTGCGGTATGCCACCAAATAGAGATATTGAGTTTCTTATTGATTTAATACGAACCTTTGGACCTATTGCAAAGAGACCGTATAGAATGCCTCCTCAAGAGTTGGAGGAATTGAAGAAGCGGATAAGAGAATTGCGAGGCCACGAGTTTATTAGCCCAAGTTCATCACCTTGGGGAGCTCGATTTTGTTTGTGGGGAAGAAGGATGGGACCTTAAGGATGTGTGTTGATTATCGTTCTTTGAATGAGGTAACCATTAAGAATAAGTATCCCTTGCCCATGATAAATGATCTGTTTGACCCGGTTGGAGGAGCTCTTGTGTTTTCTAAGATAGATCTTCATTACGGTTATCATCAATTAAAGATTCGTGAGCAAGATATTCCCAAGATTGCTTTCACCACGAGGTATGGGTTGTATGAATATCTTTGTTATGTCATTTGGTTTGACTAACGCTCCTGCATACTTCATGAATATGATGAACAAGGTGTTTATGGAGTTCTTGGATAAATTTGTGGTTGTTTTCATTGATGATATATTGGTGTTCTCCAAGAATAAGCAAGAGCATGAGGTGCATCTGCGTTTGGTATTGGAGAAATTGAGGAACATCGTTGTATGCCAAGTTCAGCAAATGTGAGTTTTGGCTGGATGAGGTAGCATTCCTTGGACATGTTGTGTTAGGTAATGGAGTTGCAGTTGATCCATCTAAGGTTCTTTGCGATTCTGAGTGGGAGACACCTGACAGTTGGAGAGATTCAGCACTTTTGGGCCTTGCGAGGTTATTCTGGGAGGTTTATTGAGAACTTCTCCAAGATTGCAAAGCCTATGACTGAATTGTTGAAGAAGGATAAGAAGTTTGTTTGGGTGATGAATGTGAAGCCAGCTTTAGGAATTGAAGCAGCGTTTGGTTCTGACACCAGTCTTAACTGCTGCGGGATATACATAAGGACTTCGGGTATATTGTGATGCTTCTCGTCAAGGACTTGGGAGTGTTTTGATGCGAGGAAGGTAAAGTTGTTTCATATGCTTCACGTCGACTTAGAATCATGAGCATAATTATCCTACACATGATTTGGAGTTAGCCTCGAGTTGTGCATGCATTGAAAACTTGGAGGCCATATCTTATTGGTAATCATTGTGATATATTCTTGATCATAAGAGCTTGAAGTATATCTTTACTCGGAAGGATTTAAACCTCGGTAGAGGAGATGGTTGGAGCTTATTAAGGATTATGATTTGAATGTGCATATATCATCTGGTAAGGCTAATGTTATTCTTGATGCATTGAGTCGTAGGAGCCATGCTAATGCAATTAATATTGATAATATGCCACCCGAGTTATGTGGACAATTCAGGAATCTCGGGTTGGAGATGGTTCCTAAGGGATATTTGGCAACACTTGAGGTAAAGCCTACTTTGCTTGTGAGAGATTAGAAAGCTCAAAAGGGTGATAAGGAGATTCTTTGAGATAAAAGAGAACATGGTTAAAGGTAAGCGAAGGTTTCCATGATGATGAACATGGGGCCATATGGTTTGAGAAGCGTATTGCGTACCTCGGGATCTCGGAACATCGAAGTTGATTCTTGAGGGCGCATGATTCACCTTATTCTATTCACCGGGTAATACTAAGATGTATTTGGATTTGAGGAAAGATTTTGGTGGCCCTAGCTTTGAGGAAGTGCTGGATATATTGCAACATGTGATGTGTGCGAGAGAGTTAAAGCGAACATCGAGACCAGCGGGTTTATTTACAACCATTGCCTATACCTGATTGGAAGTGGGATGAGATTGGTATGGATTTTATTACAGGTCTACCGGGACTCGGTCGAGGTTATGATTCTATTCGGGTAGTTGTTGATCGTTTGACTAAAGTTGCTCACTTCATCCGGTAAAGACTACTTATACGATTTTCAGCTAGCAAAGATTTATATGTCTAAAATTGTTTATGCATGGAGTTCAAGGAAGGTAGTGTCTAATAAATTACTCGGTTCACATCTAAGTTTTGGCGCCGATTGCATGAATCCTTGGCACCGGCTGGAGTTGATACAACTTTCCATCCACGAGACGAGATGGGAAGGCAGAGAGAATAAATCAGATTTTGGAGGATATGTTGAGAGCTTGTGCTTTGGACTATGGGTCAGTTGGGATGATAATTTACCTTATCACGAGTTCTCATATAATATGATTATCGAGGCTAGTCGAAGATGGCACCATTTGAGGTATTGTATGGCGAGAAAGTGCGAGGACACCGTTAATGTGGGATGAGGTTGGAAGCGTCGGTTCTTTGGGCGAACTTGATCGAGAGATCTTGAGGAGAAGGTCAAGTTGATTAGTGACGAGCCAGAAGATAGCACAGTCGAACGAGAAGAGTTATGCGGATGCAAAACATAAGGAGGTGACATGTGAGGTAGGAGACCGTGCGTGCCTTAGAGTTTAGCCGCCGTGGAATTAAGAGGTTTGGAATTAAGGGTAAGTTAGCACCACGTTTTGTGGGGCCTTACACGATCTTGGAGCGTAGAGGAGAGGTAGCTTATCAGCTGGAGTTGCCAGAATCCTTGTCAGGAGTTCACGATGTGTTTCATGTATCTCAGTTGAAGAAGTGTCATGCGAGATGATGGATGTTCCATTGAGGACCACGATGCCACTTGAGGCAATTCAGTTGGAGAGTGATTTGACATATGAGGAGAAGCACTGTTAAGATTAGGAGGCAATGAGAGAGTTACTCGCACCAAGACAATCAAGTTATGCAAGGTTTAGTGGGATCATCATACGAGAGGAGGAAGCTACAGGAGCGAGAGGAAGATCTCAAGCGGGATCGCCCACACCTATTCACTAGCCAGCCCGAATCTCGAGGGCAAGATTCATCTTAAGGGGTAGGTGTGTAACATCCCAATTTTCCTAAATTAGGATGTTATTAGATCATACATATGCATATCATATTTTCCATGCATTATTTGCTCTTACGCAATATTCTTTTCATTATGCAACTAAAGGCAATTTATTGGAGTGGAATAACATGACTTCTCCCTGTTTAAAAATGTTCATAATGTCAAGAATATTATTTCCAGTTCATCTGTTATGTTCTGTATTTTATTAGTCTCCTAAGTATTTTATTTGAGTGTTTTGTTGCTTTTGTGTGGCCTATTGCATAAAATGATTTTCCAAAATTGCATTAGGTGAGGAACTACTGTTCTGTAGTTTATATTAGTAGTATATATTTTCTGGGTGTCTCTATATTTTTTAGTTTTTATTGTGGTCATTTTATTTTAGTTATTTGTTATACTGTAGTTGTGTGTAAAGGAGAAACACCAGCCGACCAGACCGAACCCGGCCCACCATTCGACCCATCGCCTTGACCCAGCCATGCCAGCCAGACTGCAACGGCCTGGCCGCAGCCCACTTCCCTTGGCTCTGCCAGCGCGCTGCCCGTGCCCGACCCTGCGCCCGAGCCATACGTCGCTTTCTTCTCCTCCGGCCGGACCCAGCGCCGCATACGCCGAGGCCGAGCCGGATCGCCCAGCGCCCTGGTACACCTCGGGCGCCCGACCACCGTCTGTGAAGCAAAAACCCAGGGAGACCCGCAGCTCCTCTGATCCTCTTCCGTTTGCCGCCTGTTGTTAAGCAGCGGATCTCGCCGTCGAGCTCGAGGCGCTGTTATTCACCGTCCGTATCCGCCATCGTAGGGGCCCCCTGCCGCTCCACTTCTCACCCTTGAACCCCCACTCGGCGCCGCCCTATCTTGACCTCCTTGTGGCTGAAATCGCGGCGGAGAGAGAGCAAACAACCCACCGCCCGCGGGCAGCACAGCGTTCACGTCGTCACCGCCGCCCAGAAGGAGCGCCCTTGTTGTTGAACACCACCACCACCTCCGCCCTCAAAGCTGCACCGTCCGTCCCTTCGTCTTCGCGGAGACCACCGGAGGCGCCGCCGCCGACCTTGCCGAAGCCACCACCGTTTTCCTCTGTTTTGGTGAGCACACACATGCAAGCCGGCCAATCACGGTCACGGCCGTGGCAATTCTCTCTGAGGACACATGCAGGAGTTGCTCTTGCGTGTGGTATGCGGGAGATTCTGTAGTTTTGTTTTTCTTTCAGATTTCAACTCTAACTTCAAATAGCTATAGCTTTTATTCCGTATACCCAAATTAGGTAATTCTTTTTCATATGCACTCACAAAAATCAGCACATTATCACAGTACCAACTTTGCACATGTTTGCACTGTTCAAATTTGAATTAGTTTGAATTTGAATTAAACCTTAGGAGCCATAACTCTCAAACCGTTTATCGGATTCGGTGATTCTTTTTGCGTTGTGACCGTAGTGCAATTTAGGTGCTGTTAAGCTTCTGTTGTTGTGTTTTGAAATGATTTTCTTGCTGTTGGTTTTATTTTGGTTCGATTAGTGTTAGATGATTGATTTGTTGAATTGTGTGAAAGCGTGTAGATTGTCCGAGTCTGGCGCAAACTATTGTCGAGTGTGACTTTCTGAACCAGAACCAAGGCAAGTTACATGTTGATCATCCTTTACCTATTGTTTTCTATGCATGTAGTTATATCACACTATAAAATTTATGCATGTATAGGATTACTATATTATTTTGCTATATGCTGTTGAGCTATTTTCCGTCATTGCAAATCGTGGTAGTTGTAGGTTGCTATGCTTTGTAGGCAAGGGTTGGTTCGTGTATACATTGAGTTTATGTGAGGATTATATTTATATAACTAAATTGAGTAGTAATTAAGGATTTAATTCACCTCTGGGCGGAAGTGGTATTGCTTGGTGTTGAGGGAAGGCATCATGGGGTCTTGCACCTTTTCTAAGGCCATGCGCTCATGAGAGTGCACCCTAAGTGGAATCGCCCGAGGTTCAAAAGATCGAGACAGACTTAGTGACTAGTAGCTTCCATGTGCGTCCACTTGGCTATATGGGCTCTGGCTTAGTTGATCAGTTGTTGGAACCCTTGCCCAGACTGTGTCGACAGATGTAGCGTATGTAGGTGGGATGTGGCCGTCAGGTGGTTAAGGGAACCTCTTCTGAAAGACTTCGTCTCAATCTTCGGATTGGGTCCTGTGGGTAAAAGCGTACAAAACTCTGTAGAGTATTAAAACTAATCATGATTAGCCGTGCCCCGGTTATGGGTAAATTTGAGCCACTATGCCATTCAGGTTGTTGGATGATCTTGTGGATGTGACACTTAATAATATTTGTGGGCAACTTAATAAAGGGTAGGTTGGAGTTGATTTTGCCAACTCAGCCTTGTGTATTTAATTGTAGTAATAAAGAACTAAATAAAAATTTGACTATTAGGTAGTTATTAGGATAAAATCGGCTTTATGCAAAATAAACCCTCAAGCCTTCCTTTGTTGTACTATGCATATACATGTAGGTCTGCTATATTATTACTCTGTGTAACTTGCCAATACATTCAAAGTATTGACCTATATGGCTGCAACGTCTCATGTTGCGAGGATATTGACGCAGTAAGGTACCGTTAGGGTCGCGATGCACTTTTCGGCATCGCCAGATGGGCTATGATGGGACTCATTGTTATTTTACTGCTACTTTCCGCTGTTTGATTGAATAAAGCTAGCCAAGTGCTATCAGATTGTTTTATTTTATATATTCGGATCATACGATGTAATAAATGATGCACTTGCTATTCGGTATTCATCTACTTTGTGTGTGTGCTAGCGAGTTCGATCCGGGACTATACGGTAAGCACGAGAGACTCAAATCCTTGAGGTTTGGTCGTTACAACTTCTTGGAAAGAATTAAGCGCAACTTCACGAAGATTGGGGTTCCGGCGATGGTAAGGAGTCGGGTTATGACACCTAAGTTCGATTGTGTTAAATCTTTTATGGATACCGATGCTTTTCATGGATTTAGCGCTAAGTATGGACTTGACTCTGAGATAGTAGCTTCTTTACGTGAATCTTTTGCTACTCACGTCGATCTCCCTAAAGAAAGTGGTTTAAATATAATCCTCTGTTGAAGTGAAAGTAGTTGCACCTATTCTTTGTTGAAGAAAAGACTATCACCTATAGTGATCCTATTGTTCCTACTACTTATGTTGAAAACCTCCTTTTCTGTTAGGATAAAGGATCATGCTAAAACTTATTTGTTGTTAAGTAAGAGTAATACTAGAACTTATACACCTCTGAGCAAATCAATGTTGAACCTAGTATTGCTATGGTTAAAGATCTCTTGGATGATGATTTAGATGGGCATGTTATTTATTTTTGTAATGAGACTGCTAATATTGCTAGACCCGGATACTAAGATACATAGACACTGTAAATAGGCATGTCTGTTATTTCTATTAAAATAGGAGATCATTGTTATCATGGTTTATGTGATATGGGTGCCGGTGCTAGTCACGATACCCTATGATCTATATAAAGAAATTATGCGACATTGCACCCATTGAATTAGAAGACATTGATGTTACTATTAAGCTTGCTAATAGGGACACCATTAAACCAATTGGGATTGTTAGAGATGTTGAAGTTTTGTGTGGTAAGGTTAAATACCATGCTGATTTTCTTATTCTTGGTTCCCCACAAGATGATTTTTGTCCCATTATTTTTGGTAGACCCTTCTTGAATACAGCTAGTGCTAAGATTGATTGTGAAAAAGATACTTTCACCGTTGGCATAGATGGTATGTCTCCATGACAAAACATGAACACTGAGCTACCTCCGAAACAACTAGAACATGCTCAAAAAGACATGGAAAGATTGCAAATTATAACAGTTTCAGGCTTGGCAGAAAATAACATCAGGTTGCAATGTTTAGAGCTATCAAACAACATGTTACAGGGACTTAACATGGCAAACAAAGGCATGGAATGAATCTACTAATTGCATAGAACAAGAGTCCCTTACTGACCATGAGCCAAAAAGGATCGGAAAATATGATGGCACCCATGTAAACATGGCAAGTTATATTACAGATTCATACATGGCAGGAACAACAATAAGTAGGCATGTTTGTGAGCTTGAACCGCTCACCACAGAGCAATACATGGCATGGCAAGGCAACCAACAGTAAGAAGACATGTTTGTGAAGCAAATCATGGCAAGAGAAAGTTCATAGGGAGCATGGATCACTAGCAACAACCATGGAAACATTGAACTTAATGTTAACAGGCTGACAGCAACATCATTTAGCAACTTTGGAGCAAGATAAGAACAATCTACAGCTAGCTATAAATGCAACCAGGGGCATGAATGGATATAGCATGACATGTATAACAACTCATCCTGAGTGAACATCTCCAGATTATGCACGAAATGACTTGTAGCAGTAGGTTAACATAGCAACAAAATATAACAGAATCTGTCAGGAAAACAGCAACAGCAAGTACCCTACTTAACAAGCTCGATGCACTCAGCACACAACTCACAAAAATACATGGGTGGCACCACTGTGAAGATGGCATGGCATAGATCAAAACACATCTAGACATCAACCTCATAGGATGCACACATCAATCATGGCAAAAATGACAAATGAGCAAGTTATAACAGTTTCAGCAGATTAACAGCAACATGCACTCTTCCAACAGCATTTCGGGCATCAAGATGAACTCAAATGAACATGATGCAATGGAATAAAATGAAGTACTCGTCGAGAGGACCAATTTGACATATTACACGCGTGAAACGGACGGGGAACATGCTGGAGATGGGGGAGACGGCCGGAGACGGGTGGGTCCGCGCCGGATCTGACCGGATCCGGCCGGATCCCGGCGAGGGACGGCGCGGGGACGCGAAGGAGGCCGGAGGGAGGGGCGCGGTCTCCGGAGGAGCTGCGGCGCCGTGGCGGAGCTGGGGCAGAGGCAGGCGAGGCCACGGGCGGATCCGGCGGCGTCGGGGCGAGGGTGAGGCGGGCGGCTGGAGGAGGAGCCGCGGCTTGGGCGGCGGAGAGTAGCCGGTCGGGCGGCGGCGAGCGCGCCTGCCCGGCGGCAGCTTGGGCGGAGGCGCTGGTTGGCGGGCGGCGGCGCGCCGCGTTAGCGCGGCGGCGCGCGGTGGGCCTTGGACGCGAAAGCGCGGCGCCGTGGAGGACGCCGGGGCCTTGGGCGCGAGGCGGGAGTAGCACGCGGCTGCGGGCAGGTCGCCGCCGGCGAGGCGCAAGAAAGCCGAGGCGGCGGCGGCGAGGACGCTGGGAGGCGGCGGCGGCTGGATTCAGGGGGCGGATCTGGGCCCGGCGAGCCTCGGCGACGCGCGGGTCGGCGGCAGTGATGTGGCGCTCCACGATTTGCTGAGGGGGCGGTGGCGGACATGTCCGGTGGGGCGCGGACATGTCCGGTGGCTGGAGGAGGAAGAAGATAGGGTTAGGTGGAAATCATCCGCGAATTTCGGGGAAGAATGTGTTTATATAGGCATAGGGAGCTAGGAGACTCCAAATGAGGTGCGGTTTTCAGCCACACGATCGTGATCGAACGACCGAGAGCATGGAGCAGAGTTTGCTAGGTTTTGGGCCACTTTGGAAGGGGTGTTGGGCTGCAAAGAGAAGGGGCTTTTTGCGGTTACCCGGTTAACCGTTGGAGTATCAAACAACCTCCAAATGGCATGAAACTTGACAGGCGGTCTACCGGTGCTATACCAAGGCCACTTGGCAAACCTCGGGCCATTCCGAGAAAGTTTAACACCCGCACAAGAGAAGAGGCCAAAAGGGGATGCCGGATGACATAGGAGTGCCGGATTGCAAAACGGACAACGGGAAAAATGCTCGGATGCATGAGACGAACGCGTATGCAAAATGAAATGCACATGATGACATGGCAAAATGCAACACGCAAGCAAATGACATGGCAACTGTAATAGCCTGGCTTATTAGGGATGATAGACTACTCATATCAATAAGGAATTCCTTCTTTTCCGGGATCCCATTCGGACGTAACTCCAAAGTTAAGCGTGCTCAGCTTGGAGTAGTTTCAGATGGGTGACCGATCGAAGTTGCTCCGGGTGCGCACGAGTGAGGACAAAGTGCGCGAAAAAGACTAGTATTGATCTATGGGGCGATCTAGATCCCGCCAGAGTAACGACCACCGGCGGTGTGTCCGGGCGTTACAAGTTGGTATCGAGCCGACCCTCGCGGTTACACAGATGGTTGCGGACAGGTGCGCGATCATGTTGTTCATGACGTTTGTGACCCGTCGTGGCACACGGCATGGCACATGTACCGGACTGGATGCACAAACGGTTGTGCCAAGAGGGAACGTTCCTGTGGCCCGACGAGGACGTCGGTTCCTCTGAGTGGGGGTGTATGTAATAGCCTGGCTTATTAGGGATGATAGACTACTCATATCAATAAGGAATTCCTTCTTTTCCGGGATCCCATTCGGACAGAACTCCAAAGTTAAGCGTGCTCAACTTGGAGTAGTTTCAGGATGGGTGACCGACAGGGAAGTTGCTCCCGGGTGCGCACGAGTGAGGACAAAGTGCGCAGAAAAGACTAGTATTGATCTGTGGGGCCAGTCTAGATCCCGCCAGGAGTATGACCACCGGCGGGTGTGTCCGGGGCGTTACAGCAACGATGGCAAATAACTGGCAGACACCTGGCGCAACGAATCCGGGGCGTTACACGGGGTCCATCCACCCGTCCTCGGAAGGCGTGATCTGCTCCGGATTGATTCCCGGGGCCGCCGCAGGTGCGATCTCCCGAACATTGTCTGATGGCAGATCTAAGTCATGCTCATCACGACTGTTCGGCGTACCTGACATGGGCTCGAATCCGTCGAAGAACAAGTCTTTGCAGATGTCGGCGGTATAGTTCAAGCTTCCAAACCTGACCTGATGGCCAGGGGCGTAGCTATCGATCTGCTCCAGGTGGCCAAGCGAGTTGGCCCACAGTACGAAGCCGCCGAATACGAAGATCTGTCCGGGAAGGAAAACCTCCCCCTGGACCGCGTCATTGAAGATGATTGAAGGAGCCATCAAGCCTTACCGCGACGGCACAGTGGAACTCTCAATGAAAGCACCAATGTCGGTGTCAAAACCGGCGGATCTCGGGTAGGGGGTCCAAAACTGTGCGTCTAAGGCTAATGGTAACAGGAGACAGGGGACACGATGTTTTACCCAGGTTCGGGCCCTCTCGATGGAGGTAACACCCTACTTCTTGCTTGATTGATCTTGATGATATGAGTGTTACAAGAGTTGATCTACCACGAGATCGTAGAGGCTAAACCCTAGAAGCTAGCCCGTGATTATGATTGTTGTCGTCCTATAGACTAAACCCTCTAGTTTATATAGACACCGAGGGGCTAGGGTTACAAAGAGTCGGTTCTTGAGAAGGAGATCTACATATCCGAATTGCCAAGCTTGCCTTCCACGCAAAGGAGAGTTCCATCCGGATACGGGACGAAGTCTTCAATCTTATATCTTCATAGTCCAACAGTCCGGCCAAAGTATATAGTCCGGCTGTCCGAGGACCCCTTAATCCCGGACTCTGATACGTCCATTTTGCATCATGCTTTTATATCAATATTTATTGCATTATGGGCTGTTATTACACATTATATCTCAATACTTATGGTTATTCTCTCTTATTTTACAAAGTTTACCATGAAGAGGGGGAACACCGACAGCTGGAACTCTGGCTGAAAAAGGAGCAAACATTGAAAACCTATTCTGCACTGCTCCAAAAACCCTGAAACTCCACGAAACATGTTTTTGGAATTTACAAGAATTATTGGGCGAAAGAAATACACCAGGGGCCCACACCCCACCCAGGAGGGTGGGGGCGCGCCCCCCTACTGGGCGCGCCCCCTGTCTCCTGGGCCCCCTGGTGGGCCCCTAGTGTCCATCTTCTGCTATATGAGAGCTTTTACCCTGAAAAAAATCGTGGGCAAGCTCACGGGATGAAACTCCGCCGCCACGAGGCGGAACCTTGGTGGAACCAATCTAGGGCTCTGGCGGAGCTGTTCTGCCGGGGACACTTCCCTCCGGGAGGGGGAAATCATCACCAACGTCATCACCAAAGATCCTCTCATCGGGAGAGGGTCAATCTCCATCAACATCTTCACCAGCACCATCTCCTCTCAAAACCCTAGTTCATCTCTGTATCCAATCTTGTATCAAAACCACAAATTGGTACCTGTGGGTTGCTAGTAGTGTTGATTACTCCTTGTAGTTGATGCTAATTGGTTTACTTGGTGGAAGATCATATGTTCAGATCCTTAATGCATATTATTACTCCTCTGATTATGAACATGAATATGCTTTGTGAGTAGTTACGTTTGTTCTTGAGGACATGGGTGAAGTCTTGCTATTAGTAGTCATGTGAATTTGGTATTCGTTCGATATTTTGATGAGATGTATGTTGTCTTTTCCTCTAGTGGTGTTATGTGAAGTCGACTACATGACACTTCACCATTATTTGGGCCTAGAGGAAGGCATAGGGAAGTAATAAGTAGATGATGTGTTGCTAGAGTGACATAAGCTTAAACCGTAGTTTATGCGTTGCTTCGTTAGGGGCTAATTTGGATCCATATGTTTAATGTTGTGGTTAGGGTTACCTTAATACTTCTTTTGTAGTTGCGGACGCTTGCAATAGGGTTTAATCATAAGTGGGATGCTTGTCCAAGTAAGGGCATTACCCAAGCACCGGTCCACACACATATCAATTTATCAAAGTACCGAACGCGAATCATATGAACGTGATGAAAACTTGCTTGACGATAATTCCCATGTGTCCTCGGGAGCTCCTTTCTCATTATTAGAAATTGTCCAAGCTTATCCTTTGCTACATACAGGATTGGGCCACCTTGCTGCACTTTATTAGTTTATTTACTTGTTACTCGTTATTATTTATCTTATCACAAAACTAGCTATTACCTACAATTTCAGTGCTTGCAGAAAAAACCTTACTGAAAACCGCTTATCATTTCCTTTTGCTCCTCGTTGGGTTCGACACTCTTACTTATCAAAAGGACTACAATAGATCCCCTACACTTATGGGTCATCAAGACTCTTTTCTGGCGCCATTGCCGGGGAGTGTAGCGCTTTTGGTGAGTGGAACTTGGTAAGGAAACATTTATATAGTGTGCTGAAATTTTCTGTTACTTGTCACTATAGAAACTAATCCTTTGAGGGGCTTGTTCGGGGTATCTTCACCCCGACCATAAGAGAAAAGAGTTGCTCCTCGACCTACTGAAATTTATGAAAATATTTACTTTGAGATTCCTTCGGGTATGATAGATGAACTGCTAGCTAATCCATTTGCAGGAGATGGAACATTGCATCCCGATTTATACCTTATCTTTGTGGTTGAAGTCTGTGGATTATTTAAGCTTGCAGGTATTCCCGATGATGTTGTCAAAAGGAAGGTCTTCCCTTTATCTGTGAAGGGAGATGCATTGACATGGTATAGGCTATGTGATGATATGAGATCTTGGAATTATAAGCGATTGAAGTTGGAATTTCACCAGAAGTTCTATCCTATGCATCTTGTTCATCGTGCTTGTAATTACATATATTATTTCTGGCCTCATGAAGGAGAAAGCATTGCTCAAGCTTGGGGGAGGCTTAAGTGAATGTTATATTCACGCCCCAATCATGAGCTCTCCTGGTAAATGATTATTCAAAAATTTTATGCTTGGCTTTCTCTTAATTATCGCAACCTGCTCGATACTTGCTGTGCTGGTTCTTATATGCTGAAGACTATTGATTTCAAATGGGACTTATGTAACATCCCAATTTTCCTAAATTAGGATGTTATTAGATCATACATATGCATATCATATTTTCCATGCATTATTTGCTCTTCTGCAATATTCTTTTCATTATGTAACTAAAGGCAATTTATTGGAGTGGAGATAACATGACTTCTCCCCTGTTTAAAAATGTTCATAATGTCAAGAATATTATTTCCAGTTCATCTGTTATGTTCTGGTATTTTTATTAGTCTCCAAAGTATTTTATTTGAGTGTTTTGTTGCTGTTTGTGTGGCCTATTGCATAAAAATGATTTTCCAAAATTGCATTAGGTGAGGAACTAGTGTTCCTGTAGTTTATATTAGTAGTATATATTTTACTGGGTGTCTCTATATTTTTTTTAGTTTTTATTGTGGTCATTTTATTTTAGTTATTTGTGCTTCTGTAGTTGTGTGTAAAAAAGGAGAAACACCAGCCGGCCGGCCAGCCAGGCCAGCCAGCCAACTGCCCGTCGCCATGCCCAGCCAGCTAAGCGCAAGAAGAAGAAGACACCTGAACCGCAGCCCACTTCCCTTGGCGCACGCAGCAGCGCTGCCCGTGCCCGACCTGCAACGCCCGACCTGCCCCGCGTCGCTTTCTTCTCCACCGAGCCAGACACCGCGCGCACGCACGCCGAGGCCGAGCCGGATTGCCCAGCGCCCCTGGTACACCTCGAGCGCGCCCGACCTGCCGTACGCGAAGCAAAAACCCCAGGGGAGACCCCGCAGCCTCTGTCCCGATCCTCTTTGTTGCCGCACGCGCTGTTGGGCAAAAACGGATCTCGCCGTCGAGCTCCGAGGCTGCCGTCGTTCACCGTCCGTATTCGCCACCGTAAGGACGCCCCTGCCGCTCCATTTCTCACCCTTGAACCCCCACTCGATGCCGCCCTATCCTGACACTCCCTTGTGGCTGAAATCGCAGCGGAGAGAGAGGAACGAGCCCACCCGCCGCCGCCGGAGCACACCACGTTCACATCGTCACCGCCGCCTGTAGAGGACGCCCCGCCGCCGTTGAACACCACCACCACCTCCGCCACTCAAAGCTGCACCCGTCCGTCCCTTCGTCTTCGCCGGAGACCACCGGAGGAGCGCCGCCGCCGACGCCCGAAGCCACCGCCATTTTTCCTCTGTTTTCGGTGAGCACGCACACACAGCAAACGCCGGACAATCACGGTCTGACGCGTGGCAATTCTCTACAGGACACGCACGGGAGTTGCTACTGTACGTGTGAACTGTGCAGGAGATTTCTGTAGTTTTTGTTTTTCTTTCCAGATTTCAACTCTAACTTCAAATAGCTATAGCTTTTATTCCGTATACCCAAATTAGGTAATTCTTTTTCCTATGCACTCACAAAAATCAGCACATTATCACAGTACCAACTTTGCACATGTTTGCACTGTTCAAATTTGAATTAGTTTGAATTTGAATTAAACCTTCCGGAGGCCATAACTCTCAAACCGTTTATCGGATTCGAGTGATTTTTTTGCGTTGTGACCGTAGTGCAATTTAGGTGCTGTTAAGCTTCTGTTGTTGTGTTTTTGAAATGATTTTCTTTCTGTTGGTTTTATTTTGGTTCGATTCGTGTTCCGATGATTGATTTGTTGAATTGTGTGAAACGTGTAGATTGTCCGGAGTGCGATGCGAACTATTGTCAGGAGTGTGACTTTCTGAACCAGAACCAAGGCAAGTTACATGTTGATAATCCTTTACCTATTGTTTTCTATGCATGTAGTTATATCACACTATAAAATATATGCATGTATAGGATTACTATATTATTTTGCTATATGTTGTTGAGCTATTTTCCCGTCATTGCAAATCGTGGTAGTTGTAGGTTGCTATGCTTTGTAGACGGGGGTGGTTCGTGTATACATTGAGTTTATGTGAGGATTATATTTATATAACTAAATTGAGTAGTAATTAAGGATTTAATTCACCTCTGGACGGAAGTGGTATTGCTTGGTGTTGAGGGAAGGCATCATGGGGTCTTGCACCTTTTCTAAGGCCATGCGCTCATGAGAGTGCACCCTAAGTGGAATGCCGCCCAGGTTCAAAAAGATCAGACAGACTTAGTGACTAGTAGCTTCCATGTGCGACCACTTGGCTATATGGGCTCGCTTAGTTGATCGCTTGTTCAACCCTTGCCCGCATCTGTGTCGACAGATGTAGCGTATGTAGGTGGGATGTGGCCGTCAGGTGGTTAAGGGAACCTCTTCTGAAAGACTTCGTCTCAATCTTCGGATTGGGTCCAGTGGGTAAAGCATACAAAACTCTGCAGAGTATTAAAACTAATCATGATTAGCCGTGCCCCCGGTTATGGGTAAATTTGAGCCACTATGCCATTACAGTTGTTGGATGATCTTGATAGATGTGACACTTAATAATATTTGTGGGCAACTTAATAAAGGGTAGGTTGGAGTTGATTTTGCCAACTCAGCCTTGTGTATTTAATTGTAGTAATAAAAGAACTAAATAAAAATTTGACTATTAGGTAGTTATTAGGATAAAATCGGCTTTATGCAAAAATAAACCCTCAAGCCTTCCTTTGTTGTACTATGCATATACATGTAGGTCTGCTATATTATTACTCCTGTGTAACTTGCCAATACATTCAAAGTATTGACCTATATGGCTGCAACGCCTCATGTTGCGAGGATATTGATTTAAGAGTAAGGTACCGTTAGGGTCGCGAGTCTGCACTCAGCATCGCCAGTGGGCTATGATGGGACTCATTGTTATTTTCTGCTACTTTTTGCTGTATGATTGAATAAAGCTAGCCAAGTGCTATGCAGATTGTTTTATTTTATATATTCTGGATCATACGATGTAATAAATGATGCACTTGCTATTCTGGTATTCATCTATATTGTGTGTGTGCTAGCGAGTTTGATCCAGGGACTAGCACGGTAAGCACAGAGACTCAAATCCTTCGAGGTTTGGTCGTTACAGATGGTATCAGAGCAGTGTGTTGACTGTAGGACGTGACCCTAGAAAATGGATTAGAAAAGCCATAGGAGTGAAGGCTATTTTATATACTAGCTATACTTCTTACTGTTTATTAGTTAACCCCCTCAAGTATGTTGACCAGTTAAGTAGGAACTAGTGCTGAGACCACCATTCATGCTTGTTTTATATTGCAACGTTATCGTGTTAGCGTATCTGATTATGTCCACTTTTGTGGTATGAAGATACTAGATTGTTTGCTTGATTGGTAGTTTGTTTGTTAAATTGCTTAGTGTCGAAATTATTCGACTATATATATAATACTATCATATTGTTTGTTGCTTGTTTATTTGTTTGTTGGTGTTATTCGTTGTTGTGTTTTGTTGGCTTGATCATATTATGCACATGGGTAGAATATATTTATATATACATAGTCTTTGGCCCTATTATATCTATAACTCATCTATTCTTGCCAACCAAAACCCTTAGTATGCCCATTAGAGTGAGTTCTCTAGGAGATGAGATGATGGAAGGTGCTGGTTGTCATCAGTTGAGCTTGTCTATTGGGAAGTATGAATTTCCCACAAGGTCTGGATATTATTTTGGGTATGGACTGGATGATCAAGTATGAGGGTCTTATTGATTGTGCCAGTCGATCTATTACTCCCAGTGCACCAGGAGGGAAGAGGATGATCAAATATGTGTGTAAGTATAAGCATAATCAGGTGCAGGTGAACTCTCTTAAGGGGGGTAGCCTGGAAGAGGTGCCAGTTGTGAGGGATTATCCAGATGTGTTTCCAGAGGAGTTGCCAGGTATGCCACCAAATAGAGATATTGAGTTTCTTATTGATTTAATACCAGGCACTGGACCTATTGCAAAGAGACCGTATAGAATGCCTCCTCAAGAGTTGGAGGAATTGAAGAAGCAGATAAGAGAATTGCAGGCACAGGGATTTATTCGCCCAAGTTCATCACCTTGGGGAGCTCCAGTTTTGTTTGTGGGGAAGAAGGATGGGACCTTAAGGATGTGTGTTGATTATCGTTCTTTGAATGAGGTAACCATTAAGAATAAGTATCCCTTGCCCATGATAAATGATCTGTTTGACCAGTTGGAGGGAGCTACTGTGTTTTCTAAGATAGATCTTCATTCTGGTTATCATCAATTAAAGATTCGTGAGCAAGATATTCCCAAGATTGCTTTCACCACGAGGTATGGGTTGTATGAATATACTGTTATGTCATTTGGTTTGACTAACGCTCCTGCATACTTCATGAATATGATGAACAAGGTGTTTATGGAGTTCTTGGATAAATTTGTGGTTGTTTTCATTGATGATATATTGGTGTTCTCCAAGAATAAGCAAGAGCATGAGGTGCATCTGCGTTTGGTATTGGAGAAATTGAGGGAACATCAGTTGTATGCCAAGTTCAGCAAATGTGAGTTTTGGCTGGATGAGGTAGCATTCCTTGGACATGTTGTGTTAGGTAATGGAGTTGCAGTTGATCCATCTAAGGTTGCTGCAGTTACAGAGTGGGAGACACCCACGACAGTTGGAGAGATTCGCAGCTTTTTGGGCCTTGCAGGTTATTACAGGAGGTTTATTGAGAACTTCTCCAAGATTGCAAAGCCTATGACTGAATTGTTGAAGAAGGATAAGAAGTTTGTTTGGACTGATGAATGTGAAGCCAGCTTTCAGGAATTGAAGCAGCGTTTGGTTACAGCACCAGTCTTAACACTGCCGGATATACATAAGGACTTCCAGGTATATTGTGATGCTTCTCGTCAAGGACTTGGGAGTGTTTTGATGCAGGAAGGTAAAGTTGTTTCATATGCTTCACGTCAGCTTAAGAATCATGAGCATAATTATCCTACACATGATTTGGAGTTAGCCTCAGTTGTGCATGCATTGAAAACTTGGAGGCCATATCTTATTGGTAATCATTGTGATATATTTACTGATCATAAGAGCTTGAAGTATATCTTTACTCAGAAGGATTTAAACCTCAGGTAGAGGAGATGGTTGGAGCTTATTAAGGATTATGATTTGAATGTGCAGTATCATCCTGGTAAGGCTAATGTTGTTGCTGATGCATTGAGTCGTAGGAGCCATGCTAATGCAATTAATATTGATAATATGCCACCCGAGTTATGTGGACAATTCAGGAATCTCAGGTTGGAGATGGTTCCTAAGGGATATTTGGCAACACTTGAGGTAAAGCCTACTTTGCTTGACAGGATTAGAGAAGCTCAAAAGGGTGATAAGGAGATTGCTGAGATAAAAGAGAACATGGTTAAAGGTAAAGCAGAAGGTTTCCATGATGATGAACATGGGGCCATATGGTTTGAGAAGCGTATTTATGCACCTCGGGATGCGATATCGAAGTTGATTCTTCAGAGGCGCATGATTCACCTTATTCTATTCACCCGTAATACTAAGATGTATTTGGATTTGAGGAAAGATTTTGGTGGCCTAGCCTGAAGAGGGAAATTGCTGGATATATTGCAACATGTGATGTGTGCCAGAGAGTTAAAGCAGAACATCAGAGACCAGCAGGTTTGTTACAACCATTGCCTATACCTGATTGGAAGTGGGATGAGATTGGTATGGATTTTATTACAGGTCTACCCAGGACTCGGTCAGGTTATGATTCTATTCGGGTAGTTGTTGATCGTTTGACTAAAGTTGCTCACTTCATCCCGGTAAAGACTACTTATACCAGTGCTCAGCTAGCAAAGATTTATATGTCTAAAATTGTTTGTCTGCATGGAGTTCCAAGGAAGGTAGTGTCTAATAGAGGTACTCAGTTCACATCTAAGTTTTGGCGCCAGTTGCATGAATCCTTGGCACCAGGCTGGAGTTCAGTACAACTTTCCATCCACAGACAGATGGGAAGACAGAGAGGGTAAATCAGATTTTGGAGGATATGTTGAGAGCTTGTGCTTTGGACTATGGGTCCAGTTGGGATGATAATTTACCTTATGCAGAGTTCTCATATAATAACAGTTATCAGGCTAGTCTGAAGATGGCACCATTTGAGGTATTGTATGGCAGAAAGTGCAGGACACCGTTAATGTGGGATGAGGTTGAGAGCGCCGCTTCTTTGGGCCGACTTGATCGAGATGCCGAGGAGAAGGTCAAGTTGATTCGTGATGATCAAGATAGCACAGTCTGCATGTAAGAGTTATGCAGATGCAAAACATAAGGAGGTGACATGTGAGGTAGGAGACCGTGCGTACTTAGAGTTTCGCCACTTCGTGGAATTAAGAGGTTTGGAATTAAGGGTAAGTTAGCACCACGTTTTGTGGGGCCTTACACGATCTTGGAGCGTAGAGGAGAGGTAGCTTATCAGCTGGAGTTGCCAGAATCCTTGTGAGGAGTTCACGATGTGTTTCATGTATCTCAGTTGAAGAAGTGTCATGCAGAGATGATGGATGTTCCATTGAGGGACACAGTGCCACTTGAGGCAATTCAGTTGGAGAGTGATTTGACATATGAGGAGAAGCCTGTTAAGATTCCGGAGACAGCAGAGAGAGTTACTCGCACCAAGACAATCAAGTTATGCAAGGTTTAGTGGGATCATCATACAGAGGAGGAAGCTACCTGGGAACGAGAGGAAGATCTCAAGCAGGATCGCCCACACCTATTCACTAGCCAGCCCGAATCTCGAGGGCAAGATTCATCTTAAGGGGGGTAGGTGTGTAACATCCCAATTTTCCTAAATTAGGATGTTATTAGATCATACATATGCATATCATATTTTCCATGCATTATTTGCTCTTCTGCAATATTCTTTTCATTATGCAACTAAAGGCAATTTATTGGAGTGGAGATAACATGACTTCTCCCCTGTTTAAAAATGTTCATAATGTCAAGAATATTATTTCCAGTTCATCTGTTATGTTCTGGTATTTTTATTAGTCTCCTAAGTATTTTATTTGAGTGTTTTGTTGCTGTTTGTGTGGCCTATTGCATAAAAATGATTTTCCAAAATTGCATTAGGTGAGGAACTACTGTTCCTGTAGTTTATATTAGTAGTATATATTTTACTGGGTGTCTCTATATTTTTTTTAGTTTTTATTGTGGTCATTTTATTTTAGTTATTTGTGCTTCTGTAGTTGTGTGTAAAAAAGGAGAAACACCAGCCGGCCGGCCAGCCAGGCCAGCCAGCCAACCGGCCCATCGCCGCGGCCCAGCCACCAACAAGAAGAAGAAGACACACCAAGAGCCCACTTCCCGCTGGCCAGCGGTGCGCAGCAGCGCTGCCCGTGCCCGACCTGCAACGCCCGACCCGCCCCGCGTCGCTTTCTTCTCCACCGAGCCGGACCCCGCGCGCACGCACGCCGAGGCCGAGCCGGATCGCCCAGCGCCCCTGGTACACCTCGAGCGCGCCCGACCTGCCGTACGCGAAGCAAAAACCCCAGGGGAGACCCCGCAGCTCCTGTCCTGATCCTCTTCGTTTGCGCCTGCTGCTGTTACGAAACGGATCTCGCCGTCGAGCTCCGAGGCCGCTGTTATTCACCGTCCGTATCCGCCATCGTAAGGACGCCCCTGCCGCTCCACTTCTCACCCTTGAACCCCCACTCGACGCCGCCCTATCTTGACACTCCCTTGTGGCTGAAATCGCAGCGGAGAGAGAGGAACGAGCCCACCCGCCGCCGCCGGAGCACACCGCGTTCACGTCGTCACCGCCGCCCGCAGAGGACGCCCCGCCGCTGTTGAACACCACCACCACCTCCGCCACTCAAAGCTGCACCCGTCCGTCCCTTCGTCTTCGCCGGAGACCACCGGAGGAGCGCCGCCGCCGACGCCCGAAGCCACCACCGTTTTTCCTCTGTTTTCGGTGAGCACGCACACACAGCAAACGCCGGCCAATCACGGTCTGACGCGTGGCAATTCTCTACAGGACACGCACGGGAGTTGCTACTGTACGTGTGAACTGTGCAGGAGATTTCTGTAGTTTTTGTTTTTCTTTCCAGATTTCAACTCTAACTTCAAATAGCTATAGCTTTTATTCCGTATACCCAAATTAGGTAATTCTTTTTCATATGCACTCACAAAAATCAGCACATTATCACAGTACCAACTTTGCACATGTTTGCACTGTTCAAATTTGAATTAGTTTGAATTTGAATTAAACCTTCCGGAGGCCATAACTCTCAAACCGTTTATCGGATTCGAGTGATTCTTTTTGCGTTGTGACCGTAGTGCAATTTAGGTGCTGTTAAGCTTCTGTTGTTGTGTTTTTGAAATGATTTTCTTGCTGTTGGTTTTATTTTGGTTCGATTCGTGTTCCGATGATTGATTTGTTGAATTGTGTGAAACGTGTAGATTGTCCGGAGTGCGACGCAAACTATTGTCAGGAGTGTGACTTTCTGAACCAGAACCAAGGCAAGTTACATGTTGATCATCCTTTACCTATTGTTTTCTATGCATGTAGTTATATCACACTATAAAATTTATGCATGTATAGGATTACTATATTATTTTGCTATATGCTGTTGAGCTATTTTTCCGTCATTGCAAATCGTGGTAGTTGTAGGTTGCTATGCTTTGTAGACGGGGGTGGTTCGTGTATACATTGAGTTTATGTGAGGATTATATTTATATAACTAAATTGAGTAGTAATTATGATTTAATTCACCTCTGGGCGGAAGTGGTATTGCTTGGTGTTGAGGAAGGCATCATGGGGTCTTGCACCTTTTCTAAGGCCATGCGCCATGAGAGTGCACCCTAAGTGGAATGCCGCCTGTGTTCAAAAAGATCGATGACAGACTTAGTGACTAGTAGCTTCCATGTGCGCCACCGCTATATGGGCTCGCTTAGTTGATCAGTTGTTGGAACCCTTGCCCAGACTGTGTCGACAGATGTAGCGTATGTAGGTGGGATGTGGCCGTCAGGTGGTTAAGGGAACCTCTTATGAAAGACTTCGTCTCAATCTTCGGATTGGGTCCTGTGGGTAAAGCGTACAAAACTCTGTAGAGTATTAAAACTAATCATGATTAGCCGTGCCCCCGGTTATGGGTAAATTTGAGCCACTATGCCATTACAGTTGTTGGATGATCTTGACAGATGTGACACTTAATAATATTTGTGGGCAACTTAATAAAGGGTAGGTTGGAGTTGATTTTGCCAACTCAGCCTTGTGTATTTAATTGTAGTAATAAAAGAACTAAATAAAAATTTGACTATTAGGTAGTTATTAGGATAAAATCGGCTTTATGCAAAAATAAACCCTCAAGCCTTCCTTTGTTGTACTATGCATATACATGTAGGTCTGCTATATTATTACTCCTGTGTAACTTGCCAATACATTCAAAGTATTGACCTATATGGCTGCAACGCCTCATGTTGCAGGATATTCGACGAAGAGTAAGGTACCGTTAGGGTCATGAGTTCAAGACTCAAAGATCGCCGATGGGCTATGATGGGACTCATTGTTATTTTCGCTACTTTCCGCTGTTTGATTGAATAAAGCTAGCCAAGTGCTATGCAGATTGTTTTATTTTATATATTCTGGATCATACGATGTAATAAATGATGCACTTGCTATTCTGGTATTCATCTACACTGTGTGTGTGCTAGCGAGTTCGATCCCGGGACTAGCACGGTAAGCACAGAGACTCAAATCCTTCGAGGTTTGGTCGTTACAACTTACTGGAAAGAATTAAACGCAACTCTGAAGATTGGGGTTCCGACGATGGTAAGGAGTCAGGTATGACACCTAAGTTCGATTGTGTTAAATCTTTTATGGATACCGATGCTTTTCATGGATTTAGCGCTAAGTATGGACTTGACTCTGAGATAGTAGCTTCTTTCTGTGAATCTTTTGCTACTCACGTCGATCTCCCTAAAGAGAAGTGGTTTAAATATAATCCTCCTGTTGAAGTGAAAGTAGTTGCACCTATTACTGTTGAAGAAAAGACTATCACCTATAGTGATCCTATTGTTCCTACTACTTATGTTGAGAAACCTCCTTTTCCTGTTAGGATAAAGGATCATGCTAAAACTTCGACTGTTGTTCGTAAGAGTAATACTAGAACTTATACACCTCCTGAGCAAATCAATGTTGAACCTAGTATTGCTATGGTTAAAGATCTCTTGGATGATGATTTAGATGGGCATGTTATTTATTTTTGTAATGAGACTGCTAATATTGCTAGACCAGATACTAAGATACATAGACCTGTCGTAGGCATGTCTGTTATTTCTATTAAAATAGGAGATCATTGTTATCATGGTTTATGTGATATGGGTGCCAGTGCTAGTGCGATACCCTATGATCTATATAAAGAAATTATGCACGACATTGCACCCATTGAATTAGAAGACATTGATGTTACTATTAAGCTTGCTAATAGGGACACCATTAAACCAATTGGGATTGTTAGAGATGTTGAAGTTTTGTGTGGTAAGGTTAAATACCCTGCTGATTTTCTTATTCTTGGTTCCCCACAAGATGATTTTTGTCCCATTATTTTTGGTAGACCCTTCTTGAATACAGCTAGTGCTAAGATTGATTGTGAAAAAGATACTTTCACCGTTGGCATAGATGGTATGTCTCATGAGTTTAATTTTGCTAAGTTTCCTAGACAACCTCGTGATAGGGAACCACCTAGTAAGGATGAGATTATTAGTCTTGCTTCCATTGGCGTGCCTCCTACTAATCCGTTAGAACAATATTTGCTAGACCATGAAAATGATATGTTTATGAAGGAAAGAAGGGAAATAGATGAAGTGTTCCTTAAACAGGAACCTATGTGAAACATAACCTTCCTGTTGAATTCTTGGGATCCCCTCCACGCAAGGGTGATCCGTGTTTGAACTCAAACCATTACCTGATAATCTTAAGTATGCTGATCTTGATGAAAAGAAAATATATCATGTTATTATTAGTGCTAACCTTTCAGAGCAAGAAGAAGAAAGATTATTGAAAACTCTAAAGAAGCACCGAGCAGCTATTGGATATACTCTGGATGATCTCAAGGGCATTAGTCCCACATTATGCCAACACAAAATTGCAGTGGATAAAGATGCCAAACCAGTTAGAGATCCTCAACGACGACTAAATCCCAAGATGAAGGAAGTGGTAAGAAAGGAGATACTAAAGCTCCTTGAGGCAGGTATAATTTATCCCGTTGCTGATAGTGAATGGGTAAGCCCTGTCCATTGTGTTCCTAAAAAGGGAGGTATTATCGTTGTTCCTAATGATAAAGATGAATTGGTCCCACAAAGAATTATTACAGGTTATAGGATGGTAATTGATTGCTGTAAGTTAAATAAAGCTACTAAGAAATATCATTACCCTTTACCTTTTATTGATCAAATGCTAGAAAGACTATCCAAACACACACATTTCTGCTTTCTAGATGGTTATTCTGGTTTCTCTCAAATACCCGTGTCAGCGAAGGATCAATCTAAAACTACTTTTACTTGCCCTTTTGGTACTTTTGCTTATAGACGTATGACTTTTGGTTTATGTAATGCACCTGCTACCTTTCAAAGATGCATGATGGCTATATTCTTTGATTTTTGTGAAAAGACTTGTGAGGTATTCATGGATGACTTCTTCGTTTATGGATCCTCTTTTGATGCTTGTTTGAGCAACCTTGATCGGGTTTTGCAGAGATGCGAAGACACTGGTGTCGTCCTGAATTGGGAAAAGTGTCACTTTATGGTTAATGAAGGCACTGTCTTGGGACATAAGATTTTTCCGAGAGAGGTATTGAAGTTGATAAAGCAAAGGTCGATGCTATTGAAAAGATGCCATGTCCCAAGGACATAAAAGGTATAAGAAGTTTCCTTGGTCATGCCGGTTTTTATAGGAGGTTCATTAAGGACTTTTCTAAAATCTCTAGGCCTCTGACTAACTTATTGCAAAAAGATATTCCTTTGGTCTTTGATGATGATTGTGTAGAAGCATTTGAAATACTTAAGAAAGCTTTGATCACTACACCTACTGTTCAGCCACCTGATTGGAATTTACCTTTTGAAATTATGTGCGATGCTAGTGATTATGCTGTAGTTGATGTTCTAGGGCAAAGAGTTGATAAGAAATTGAATGTTATCTAGTATGCTAGTAAGACTCTTGATACTGCCCAGAGAAATTATGCTATTACTGAAAAAGAGTTCTTAGCAGTTGTGTTTGCATGTGATAAGTTTAGACCTTATATTGTTGATTCCAAAGTTACTATTCACACTGATCAAGCTGCTATTAAATATCTTATGGATAAGAAAGATGCTAAGCCTAGACTCATTAGATGGGTTCTCCTGCTCCAAGAATTTGATTTACATATTATTGATAGAAAGGGAGCTGAGAACCCCGTTGCAGACAACTTATCTAGGTTAGAGAATGTTCTTGATGACCCACTACCTATTTATGATAGCTTTCCTGATGAACAATTAGCGGTCATTAATGCTTCTCGTACTGCTCCTTGGTATGCTGATTATGCTAATTATATTGTTGCTAAATTTATACCTCCTAGTTTCACATACCAGCAAAAGAAAAAGTTCTTTTATGATTTGAGACATTACTTCTGGGATGACCCACACCTTTATAAAGGAGTAGATGGTGTTATTAGACGTTGTGTGCCTGAGCATGAACAGAATGATCCTACGCAAGTGTCACTGAATCCTATGGAGGACACCACGCTGGGGATAGAACTGCACACAAGGTACTGCAATCTGGTTTTTATTGGCCTACTCTCTTCAAAGATGCTCGTAAGTTTGTCTTATCTTGTGATGAATGTCAAAGAATAGGTAACATTAGTAGACGTCAAGAAATGCCCATGAATTATTCTCTTGTTATAGAAACATTTGATGTTTGGGGCTTTGATTATATGGGACCTTTTCCTGCCTCTAATGGTTATACACATATTTTAGTTGCTGTTGATTATGTTACTAAATGGGTAGAAGCTATTCCAACTAGTAGTGTTGATCATAACACTTCTATTAAAATGCTTAAAGAAGTTATTTTTCCGAGGTTTGGAGTCCCTAGATATCTTATGACTGACGGTGATTCACATTTTATTCATGGTGCTTTCCTTAAGATGCTTGCCAAGTATGATGTTAATCATAGAATTGCATCTCCTTATCATCCGCAGTCTAGCGGTCAAGTAGAGTTGAGCAATAGAGAGCTCAAATTAATTTTGCAAAAGACTGTGAATAGATCTAGAAAGAATTGGTCCAAAAAACTTGATGATGCATTATGGGCCTATAGAACTGCATACAAAAATCCTATGGGTATGTCTCCATATAAGATGGTTTATGGAAAAGCGTGTCATTTACCTCTTGAACTTGAACATAAGGCATATTGGGCTATTAAAGAGCTCAACTTTGACTTCAAACTTGCCGGTGAGAAGAGGTTGTTTGACATTAGCTCACTTGATGAATGGAGAACCCAAGCCTATGAGAATGCCAAGTTATTCAAAGAAAAAGTCAAACGCTGGCATGACAAAAGGATACAAAAGCATGAGTTTAATGTGGGAGATTATGTGTTATTATTCAACTCTCGTTTAAGATTTTTTGCAGGAAAACTTCTCTCTAAATGGGAAGGTCCTTACGTTATCGAGGAGGTCTATCGCTCGTGCCATAAAATCAACAACTTCAAGGCACAAGTCCGAGGGTGGTAAACGGTCAAAGAATTAAACATTATATTTCAGGTAATCCTATCAATGTTGAAACTAATATTATTGAAACCGTAACCCCGGAGGAATACATAAGGACACTTTCGAACGTTCTGCACTCGGAAAGGAATAGGTATGTGGTACGGTAAGTAAACCGACTCCAAAAGAACTTCAATGGCAATTTTTATCAGTTTTCGAATATTTAAGAATTTTAGGAAGAAAGAAGTAGTCCGAAAGGGACACGAGGCCCCCACGAGAGTGGAGGGCGCGCCCACCCTTACTGGACACCTCGTGTGCCTCCTGGACTCTGTTTTCTTGCATGTTACGTATTTTGGTCGGTAAAAATTCATTATATATACTCCCAAAGGTTTTGACCACTGTATCACGCAAATATCCTTTGTTTTTGTTTCGAGCTGTTTCTGTTTCAGATCTAGAGCATCATGTCGTCTCCAAGCGCTCCCAAGGACAAGTTTTTCAAGAGGGTCATCAACCCCTATCTCGCGGAGGTGCTGCAACACCCTCAAACCATTGAGATGCGTGAGGGGGTGCTGCACATCCGCGATGTGGAGGGACCGAGGCATACCGGAAGCGTGGAGAAAAAGCTCGAAGCCGTGGAGTAGCAAGTTTTCAAGTGCCAAGGGATGGTGGAGCGTGGACTCAACGCCAACTAGATGATGATCACGGAGTTCACCAACAACCACAAGCTGGATGCCAAAGTCATTGGGGAGACCATCTTCAAGCTTCAAGAGAAAATCGAGCACCTCCAAGCCCAGATCTATGACCTGCAAAACCAGAACTGTGAGTATGAATATAGATTCAAGAGGATGAGTTTGGCTGCAGATTTAAGGATCCCGGAGACTCGATCATCCTTCTATGATGGAGAGCCTATGCCTTGGAAGACGGACGACAAGCCTACATCATCAACAACTCCTACTTCACCACCTCCGAGGACATAATCACATGGGTATGGGCACTCCCCTTGGCAACTGCCAAGCTTGGGGGAGGTGCCCCGGTATCGTATCACCATCACACTCCTATCTTTACTGTTTTATTAAGTTTGATCCCTTAGTAGTATCTTGATCTAGTAGATTGAAGTTTTGATACCAAGTAGTTTTGAGTTTTGCTTTGTGATCTCTCTTTGTAATCGAGTCCGCGAGCTATCTATAATAAACATTAGTGTTGAAGTCAAGGGCTTTGCTATGTTGCTATGATCTTGAGAAAGTAGAAAAGAATAAAAGAGTTCATATTGACCTTATGGATAGTGATGACTTCACACATAGAAAGTATGAGGCATAAAAATTGTTGAGAGTTGATAAACGTAGTCTTGGTCATCGTTGCAATTAATAGGAAGTGATAAGGAAAGAGGGGTTCACATAAAAATATATTATATTGGACACCTTTTATAATTGGGAGCACTCATTAAGTATGACATGCTAAAAGAGTTGACGTTGGAGAAGGAAGACAACGTAATGGTTTATGTTTTTGCAAATCTCAGTTAAAGTATATTGTCATTGACCTTCCAAACATGTTGAGCTTGCCTTTCCCCCTCATGCTAGCCAAATTCCTTGCACCAAGTAGAGATACTACTTGTGCTTCCAAACATCCTTAAACCCATTTTTGCCATGAGAGTCCACCATACCTACCTATGGATTGAGTAAGATCCTTCAAGTAAGTTGTCATGTTGCAAGCAATAAAAATTGCTATCTAAATATGTATGACTTATTAGTGCAAAGAAAATAAGCTTTGTACGATCTTGTTGTGGAAGTAATAAAAGCGACGGACTGCATAATAAAGGTCCACATACCAGGGGCAATATAAAGTGACGTTCTTTTGCATTAAGATTTTGTGCATCAACCCTAAACTCACATGACAACCTCTGCTTCCCTCTGCGAAGGGACTATCTTTTACTTTATGTTTTTACTTTATGCTTGAGTCAAGGTGATCCACACCTTTCCCTTTTTCATTTTATCCTTTGGCAAGCTCCTCGTGTTTGAAAGATCATGATATGTATATCCAATTGGATGTAAGTTAGCATGGGCTATTATTGTTGACATCACCTAAAGGTGAATACGTTGGGAGGCAACACAATAAGCCCCTATCTTTATCAATGTCCGGCTGAAACTCCATAACCACAAGTATTGCGTGAGTGTTAGCAATTATAGAAGACTACAAGATAGTTGAGTATGTGAACTTGCTGAAAAGCTCTATTGTTGACTCTTTCTGATGTTATGATAAATTGCAATTGCTTCAATGACTGAGATTATAGTTTGTTAGTTCCCAATGAAATTTTTGAACCATACTTGACATTGTGAATTGATTGTTACTTGAGCATAAGAAATCATATGATAAAATCTATATATGTTGCTGTTATAAGAATGATCATGATGCCCTCATGTCCGTATTTTATTTTTACCGACACCTCTATCTCTAAACATGTGGACATATTTTTCGATTTCGGCTTCCGCTTGAGGACAAGCAAGGTCTAAGCTTGGGGGAGTTGATACGTCCATTTTGCATCATGCTTTTATATCAATATTTATTGCATTATGGGCTGTTATTACACATTATATCTCAATACTTATGGTTATTCTCTGTTATTTTACAAGGTTTACCATGAAGAGGGGGAATGCCGGCAGCTAGAATTCTAGCTGAAAAAGGAGCAAACATTGGAAACCTATTCTGCACAGCTCCAAAAATCCTGAAACTCCATGAAACATGTTTTTGGAATTTATAAGAATTATCGGGCGAAAGAAATACGCCAGGGGGCCCACACCCTGCCCAGGAGGGTGGGGGCGCGCCCCCTGTCTCTTGGGCCCCCTGGTGGGCCCCGGTGTCCATCTTCTACTATACGAGAGCTTTTACCCTGAAAAAAATCGTGGGCAAGCTTACGGGACGAAACTCCGCCGCCACGAGGCGGAACCTTGGCGGAACCAATCTAGGGCTCTGGCGGAGCTGTTCTGCCAGGGACACTTCCCTCTGGGAGGGGGAAATCATCACCAACATCATCGCTAACAATCCTCTCATCGGGAGGGGGTCAATCTCCATCAACATCTTCACCAGCACCATCTCCTTTCAAAACCCTAGTTCATCTCTTGTATCCAATCTTGTATCAAAACCACAAATTGGTACCTGTGGGTTGCTAGTAGTGTTGATTACTCTTTGTAGTTGATGCTAATTGGTTTACTTGGTGGAAGATCATATTATTCATATGTTCAGATCCTTAATGCATATTATTACTCCTATGATTATGAACATGAATATGCTTTGTGAGTAGTTACGTTTGTTCCTGAGGACATGGGTGAAGTCTTGCTATTAGTAGTCATGTGAATTTGGTATGCGTTTGATATTTTGATGAGATGTATGTTGTCTTTTCCTCTAGTGGTGTTATGTGAGCGTCGACTACATGACACTTCACCATTATTTGGGCCTAGAGGAAGGCATAGGGAAGTAATAAGTAGATGATGGGTTGCTTGAGTGACAGAAGCTTAAACCCTAGTCTATGTGTTGCTTCGTTAGGGGACGATTTGGATCCATATGTTTAATGATGTGGTTAGGTTTACCTTAATACTTCTTTTTTAGTTGCAGACGCTTGCAATAGGGGTTAATCATAAGTGGGATGCTTGTCCAAGTAAGGGTAGTACCCAAGCACCGGTCCACCCACATATCAAATTATCAAACTACCAAACGCGAATCATATGAACGTGATGAAAACTAGCTTGACAATAATTCCCATGTGTCCTCGGGAGCTCCTTTCTCATTATTAGAAATTGTCCAGGCTTATCCTTTGCTACATAAAGGATTGGGCCACCTTGCTGCACTTTATTTACTTTATTTACTTGTTACTCGTTATTATTTATCTTATCACAAAACTATCTATTACCTACAATTTCAGTGCTTGCAGAGAAAACCTTACTGAAAACCGCTTATCATTTCCTTCTGTCCTTGTTGGGTTCGACACTCTTACTTATCAAAAGGACTATGATAGATCCCCTACACTTGTGGGTCATCAACTCCCTTAGTCGACATCATCCTGACTGCATCCTTGCCAGCGCTCCTTCAGCAGATCACAGCTCGCCTCGGCACCGAGTTCGCCCTCAGGGACTTGGGGGCTCTCCACTACTTCCTCGGCATCGAGGTTGTGCGCCGGGCCACTGGCTTCTTCCTGCACTAGCAGAAGTACTCCTACGAGCTTCTGGAGCGAGCGGGCATGCTTAACTAAAAGCCTACTCCTACGCCTGTCGACACGAAGGCTAAGGTGTCCACCGTCGAGGGTTCTCCAGCGTCCGATGCTCCCTTCTACCGCTCCATCATCGGTGCGCTTCAGTACCTCATGCTGACGCGTCCGGACATTCAGTACGCTGTCCAGCAGGTGTGCCTTCATACTCATGCTCCTCGTGATACTCATTAGGCTCTGGTGAGACGTATTCTTCGGTACATACGTGGCACCACAGCTATGGGTCTCACCCTGAGGGCATCACCTGACACCAGCCTTGTCGCCTACTCTGACGCCGACTGGGTTGGGTGTCCCGACACTCGCCGCTCAACTTTCGGCTACTGTGTCTACCTCGGGCCCTCTCTGATTTCGTGGTCGTCTAAACGACAACCCACGGTCTGACAATCGAGCGCCAAGGCTGAGTACATGGCAGTGGCTAATGCCATTGTGAAGTGCTCTTGGCTACGACAGCTACTTCAGGAGTTGCTATGTGAGGTCACCAAGGCTACGCTTGTCTACTGTGACAATGTCTACCTCGCTGCCAACCCTGTCCATCACCGACGGAGGAAGCATATTGAGCTCGACATTCACTTTGTTAGGGACCACATCGCACTTGGTCGTGTTCGAGTTCTACACGTGCCCACCGATCAGCTGTTCGCCGATGCTATGACGAAGGGACTACCCACCTCGACATTCGAGGGCTTTCGGTCCAGTCTCTGCATCACCGGTGACACTTCGACTGCGCGGGGGGGGGGGGGGCTGTTGAACATGTGTACATGTACATAGGTCTGGGTTTCATATGCAGTACCTGTAGTGTCTACCTCCCTCTGTATGTACGTGTATCTTAGGAGACAAGATATCGGTCGCACCCCTTGTACCTATATATGTTCCTACTGCACGATCAATGAGATATTAAGGTACCAAATCATTCTCTACAGCGGGGATGAACAGAAATACAGCAAGGTGAAAGAGGAACCAGATGGGTGCATGTTGTCCACATCTATTAAGAACTCGAAACAAAAACAAGAACGGAGAGCATATACTCAAGTATATGAACAATAAATTCAAAATAAGTAGCAAAAAATATTAAATTCTATTTTTTCTATAGATGGTCATGTTTTTTAGGGGATATAGATGGTCATGTTGGTGTAACAAGCGTGCTTGACAATTTTCATGCGAAACGGAATAGCAGTGCTTCGTCGATAAAAAAACAAAATTAAATGTACATTTGGAGGTATCGTTTCTCGTTCGACTTGTTTTCTTTGTACATTTCAAAATTCTTAATTTTTCCCCTAAAAATTTACAAGTTGCATTTTGGTGTGACAATGAACACATCCAATTTTTTTTTGTTGGGCCTGCTCGAGCTTGTGCTCCCTATAGCCAAATTGGATTTACAGAATGTACACTACTAGGGAAAAGCCTAGCAATAGCGCAGATCAAGGGGTATCAGTAGAGTGGGGTGCCGCGCTATTGATAGGGCGCTACAGCTAATTTTTAGCAGTAGCACGTGTTGACCCGCGCTACTGCTATATATGGGTAGCAATAGCGGGTTGTACAAATCAGCGCTACTGCCAATAGTTGTAGCATTTGATTTTAAAAGCCGCTACTGCTAAGCGCACCCTGTTGCAAAGTACATACCCCTCGCTATTGTTATTGTTATTAGTTTTTGAATTTTTTTTTCTGCTCACTAGTAGAAAACAAGGCTTTGGTTGAGGCCATGATAGAGGCATTAATCCCGGTTCAGTCATGAACCGGGACCAAAGGGGGCATCAGTCCCGGTTCGTGAGGCAAGGGCGCCGGCCGGGCCTCGGGGGCCATTGGTCCCGGTTCGTCTGACCTCTTTGCTCCCGGTTCCAGACATGAACCAGGACCAATGGGCCTCGCTCCTGGCCCACAACCTTTAGTCCCCGTTGGTGGCTGGAACTGGGACCAAATGTAGACCTTTAGTCCCGGTTTTAGCCACCAACCGGGACTAAAGAGAGGCCTATATATTCCCCCGCCCCTGCCCACGAGCAGAGCCACTGCTCTATTTTTTTGGCCGGCCGTGGGAGAGCTTTGTGGTGCTATAGCTCACCTCCTATGCACATGAGGTGTTCGATGAAAATGCCCGAGCCACACTTAAGCTTTCTCCTCTCGAAGCTCCTTGTCCAAGCTCCATTTTCCTCAAGATTTGTCTAGGTTTGGCGGTCCGTCCTGTCCCGTCCCCATCCTCACCGCTGTCGATCGCCCACGCCGATCTCATTGCCGGCACCAAAGTGGTGAGCCTCTTGTTCTTATCTTCTTTCTAAAAGAAAAAACTTACTTGTATGATTTAGATAGGTACTTGTATAATTTTCTTACTTTTATTATTGTTTGTTATTATATAGTGTGACAGTTTTGGTATCCGCATCCGTCGGCCCACGTCCTGTCTATGATTCAGATGTGGTATATATTATCTTTTATAATTGTTTGTTTCATTTAGTGTTTATGACAATTATGCCAACCAACGTGACATAGATATTTTTATCTAGGAGGTATGCGAACTGAAAATTCCAACCGAGCCTATTGTTGAGAGATTAAATTTAGTTGAAAAAGAAAACAATTACTTGAAGAAAAAACTGAAAAGAATTGAGGAGGAGAAGATGAGATTGGAGTTGCATGTTGCGGATGTCGTCGATGATCACAAGATCAAGATGGATGCAAAGCGCTTGGAGATTAGAAAGATTAGAAAATATGCCATTCATACTGAGGCTTGGTATCATTATGCCGTTGGATCAGTTGTTACCTTAGTTGCGATTATGATCGCATTTGTTATTGCATTGAAATGTTTTACATAGTTTTAGTGTATGGTTTAGTTAGACACTACTAGGGAAAAGCCTATACACAGAATCTTATCAGCAGCGCGCCTCAAAATAACTTGCTGCTGCTAACTAGCAAGAGCGCGGTCCACAAAGAACCCGCTGCTGGTAAAAATATAGCAAAGAGGCGTCCAATGAAAGACGCGCTGCTGCTATAATTCCTACGAGGCAGCCATGAGGCTAGTTATAGCAGCAACGCGTTAGCATGACGCTGCTATCGCTACCTAGCATAGTAGCAGCGCCTTTCCCTGACAAGCGCTACCGCTAAGTTTCCTACAAAAATTTAGTCCCACCTCGCTCCGTGAAGAGAGTTTATACCACCTTAAATATGTTACTTCCCACACTTTGACAAGCACTTGATCTTCATTGAACTCTATGTGTAGAATTTGTGGCTGCAATATGAGTCTTCACCTGTTCCTAAACCGGTGAGGACTCATATTGTCGAATCAGATTGTACACAAAAAGATCGTTGATGATCAATGTGTATTTTTGCATGCTGACATATATCAGTAGCGCTTTATCTTGAAAAGCGCTGCTGCTAGATAGCCTAACAGTAGCGCTTTTTTCCGAAGAGCGCTACTGCTAAGCCATCTATCTCCTCCCTCGATCCGATCGGATCCACTCACACAGACAGCCACAAATTCTATCTGCGCCACGGCCACGGCGCCGCCTCTCTCTCCGCCAGCGTCTGCGCCAGACGCCCGTCGCCGCTCCTCCGTCAAGGCCCGTCACCTCCTCCTCCTTGCTGGACTCGGTGCCGCCTCCTCCTCCGTCCTCCTCTCCACTCGCCGCTGGCCGCCCTCCTCGCCTCCGCCTTCCTCCTCCGTTCTCCCTCAATCGGCCGCGCGGCCGCCCCTCCGCCTCCGCCTTCCTCCTCCATCCTACTCTCTTCTCCCTCCTCGAGTCGCCTCCTTCTCCCTCCTGCTCATATGCAACATTTGATTTAGTTGATTTAGTTGACTTAGTAGAACATTTTGATTTAGTTGATTTAGTAGGCTAGTTGATTTAGTTGCCTTAGAATATTTTGATTTAGTTGACTTAGTAGGTTAGTTTATTTAGTTGACTTAGAACATTTTGATTTAGTTCATTTAGTAGGCTAATTCATTTAGTTAATTTAGTTGACTTAGAACATTTTGATTTAGTTGATTTAGTTGACTTAGAACATATTGCTTTAGTTGACTTAGTAGGCTAGTTGATTTAGTTGACTTAGAACATTTTGATTTAGTTGATGTAGTAGGCTAGTTGATTTAGTTGACTTAGAACATTTTGATTTAGTTGATTTACTAGGCTAGTTGATTTAGTTGACTTAGAACATTTTGATTTAGTTGATTTAGTTGACTTAGAACATATTGCTTTAGTTTATTTAGTAGGTTAGTTTATTTAGTTGACTTAGAACATATTGCTTTAGTTGACTTAGTAGGCTAGTTGATTTAGTTGACTTAGAACATTTTGATTTAGTTGATTTAGTAATCCTTTGCTCATATTGCTTTAGGAAGAATGGCGCCACCACCACCACTATGTCAATCGTAAGTCAAGATGCGCCAAAGAGCCTTGCAACTGGCAAGCTGTTCGGCATCTACTTCCGGCCGAGTTTTCGTCATGCGGCGGTAAGAAATTAGATGAAATGTAATAACTATTTTATTTTTAGTGTTGCCATTACTGCATTGTGTCATTTTGCTTTGTTTACACAGATCGTCCCATGCAATGTGAGGTTGAAATTCAACAAGTCGACAGAGACACTTTGTGACATTTGAGGCTCTGGGGGCCGTACACTATGGAGGTCGAGAAAGGACGCAATATGTCACAGATTGGAGGAGATGGATGGGCCTGTTTCGTCGCTCGCATGCATCTTACTGGTGGTGAGTTGATCAGCTTCAACTTCCGAGTAGAAAGACCCAAACTAGCTGTCATTTATCTCAACCTGGTGGAAGATGATGAAGATGACAAAGATGATGAAGATGATGAAGATGATGAAGATGATGAGGACCCACTTCATGAAGCCATCGTAGCTCAAAGAACAAGGCTGAGTGAGGAGGAGGTGTCCAACCTGTGGGACATAATTCCGCCACGTCTTGACTTTGTCGGGTGCCATTCGTGACCCGCTTGACAAATACCATGGTTGATCGACATGATATGGTATGTTATACTTACAAATGCAAATTAATAGTGTGAATTACTTAGTGTACAGTCCAATGATATGGTATATGTTGTGTGGAATCTAGTCGATGATATATATGTTTTAGTGTAGAGTTTGATCACATGATTATTAATTGATATGTTTTTCTTATTCGAAATTGGCAAAGAGCATATCTGTGAGTTATGGTATCGAGCCCGATGAAGAAGGCTCAGCTGGACTACGCCTTCGCAAGGGGCTCCGTCACAACTCAGTACTTACCGCGTGGACACGGACGGTCGCACACACTTAAGCTCGGTTGGGTGGAAGAAATTCCTCGATGGCAAGAATCTTCGTGTTGGACAAAGCTATCCTAATTACTATCAAGAACACCAACCGCCCGTGCTTGAGGATGATGATTGTCTTTGATATCATCTAGAACTACATGTGTGTGTGGCTATATCATCTAGAACTACATATGTGTGTGTGGCTATATCATCTAGAACTACATATGATGATCGTCGTCGATATCATCTAAAACTACATATGATGATGGCCGTTGATATGACCATGCATGTACCGCTTGAGGATACATTTTGGCTGTGCATGAAATTGTTATCTTAGTACTCCTTCGTTTCAAATTACTCGCCGTGGTTTGAACTAAAACCACGACGAGTAATTTGAACGGCGAGTACTACCGCATCTAGTAATGGTTTATGAATTTGATGAAAGATAGTACCTAGTTTCTAGCATCTGAAGGAGAATTGAAATGGAAAATGATGAAAGAGATAGCAGAGGCGTTGGATGAGGAAATCGCCATCGCTAGCTAATAGTAGCGCTGCTCTAAAAAGCGCTGCCGATATCTTTCAACAAGAGTAGCGCTGGTTTGGGCGGCGCTACTACTATGAGTTAGCTGTAGCGCCTTATTAGTAGCGCTGCCACCGCTACGCCGCTAGCTCGAAAACCCGCTGCTGCTAGCCTTTTCCCTAGTAGTGAGATGCTCTAGAGAGCTATATGTCGTTCAATCAGAACTATGTATGAACTTAATGTGATGATGAACTTCTATTAATTTGGCCACTAGTCTATTCATGATGTTTTCTACACGCTTAATTATATGTAATGCACGCAGATGAACCAGCAATGGATGTACAGTGACAGACGCACCTCCGAGTACATTAAGGGCATGCATAATTTTCTCGAAGTGGCTGAGGCAAACAAGCAGAATGGTTTTATGTGTTGTCCGTGCCCTATCTGTGAGAATACAAAGTCTTAATCTAACCGGAAAACCCTTCACGTCCACCTGCTTGGGAAGGATTTCATGCCACACTATAATGTTTGGACCAAGCACGAAAGAAAGAGGGGTTATGATGGAAGACAACGAAGAAGAAGAGGACGATGACAACTATCCGCCCCTGAATACGGTGATGCTGCAACGGGGGAAGCTGAAGATCAAGAGGAACCAGACGATGTGCCCGATGATGACTTCGTCGGGTCATTGTTGGTGCAAAGAGACAATGCGTAAGTGAAAAGGGGAAGTTGAAGTTCGATCGCATGTTAGAGGATCACAAAAAATGTTTGTATCCCAATTACGAAGATGGAAACACAAAGCTCGGTACCACACTGGAATTGCTGCAATGGAAGGTAGACAATGGTGTATCTGACAACGGATTTGAGAAGCTACTGAAAATATTGAAGAAGCTTCCAAAGGATAACGAATTACCCAACGGTACATTCGGAGCAAAGAAGGTTTTATGCCCTCTAGGATTGAAGGTGTAGAAGATACATGCATTCCCTAATGACTGCATCTTCTACCGCGATGCGTACAAGGATTTGAATGCATGCCCGATATGCGGTGCATTGCGGTATAATATCAGACGAGATGACCCTGCTGATGTTGACGACGAGCGCCCTAGGAAGAGGGTTCCTGCCAAGGTGATGTGGTATGCTCCTATAATACCACGGCTGAAACGTCAGTTCAGAAACAAAGAGCATGCCAAGTTGATGCAATAGCACAAAGAGGACTGTAAGAAAGACGGGAATTTGAGAGCACCAGCTGATGGGTCACAGTGGAGAAAAATCGAGAGAAAGTGGGGGGACTTTGCAGGTGACGGAAGGAACGTATGGTTTGGTTTAAGCGTAGATGGCATTAATCCATTTGGGGAGCAGAGCAGCAATCATAGCACCTAGTTCGTGACTCTATGCATTTACAACCTTCCTCCTTGGTTGTGCATGAAGCGGAAGTTCCTTATTATGCCAGTTCTCATCCAAGGCCATAAGGGACCCGACAACGACATTAATGTGTACCTAAGTAATACGTCCATTTTGCATCATGTTTACCTATTGTTATTTATGTTGTTTTATTGCATAATAATTCTTTTTCAAGTAATTCTAATGCATTTTCTCTCATAATATGCAAGGTACACACAAAGGGGGAGAATTCCGGCAGCTGGAAATTTGGACTTGAAAAACCTACGTCAGGCTACCTATTCTGCACAACTCCAAATGAGATGAAACTTCACGGGGATTTTTTATGGAATAAATGAAAATTATTGGAGCCAATAACTACCAGAGGGGCCCCACCAGATGGGCACAACCCACCTGGGCGTGCCAGGGAGCCCGGGCGCGCCCTGGTGGGTTATGCTCGCCTCAGCCCACCTCCGGTGCCCCTCTTCTGGTACATCAGTCATTTTGACCTATAAAAAATGAGGGGAGGACTTTCGGGACAAAGCGTCGCCGTCCGGAACCTGGGCAGGAGCACTTTTTCCCTCCGGCGGAGTGATTCCGTCGGGGAAACCTCCTCCCAGAGGGGAAAATCATCGTCATCATCATCACCAACAACTCTCCCATCTTGGGGAGGGCAATCTCCATCAACATCTTCAATAGCACCATCTCATCTCAAACCCTAGTTCATCTCTTGTGTTTAATCTTTGTACTGAAACTATAGATTGGTGCTTGTGGGTGACTAGTAGTGTTGATTACATCTTGTAGTTGATTACTATATGGTTTATTTGGTGGAATATTATATGTTCAGATCCATTATGCTATTTAATACCCCTCTGATCTTGAGCATGATTATTCTTCGTCCGCGGCTCGTCATATACATACATATATAGTTTTCCAACTGGGATCATTACCTGGATCAACCACATGAACATCAATATATCTGCCATATTTATCAAAAACATTAACTTGCAGCGATTCATCCCAAAATAAAGCAAGCCGACCAGTAAGCCCTTAACTGCCTACTCCACAAAATCCTCTCATACCAAGTTGACCTTTCAACCTGTTGACGCTCAAAAGTGGCACGATTATAAAGAGTAGCTTGAAGCTATGCAAGATTAATTCAAACTTATTATTGAAAGTCACCATGAGATGGCTCTCTTAAAGAAGATCAAGATGGATATGAAGATGGTCTAAATCGGAGCTCAGATGCAAAAGTTATGGCAAGTTTAGAGATGCTCATGTTGACACCAGATTAAAGAATAGCTTGAAACCCAATTAAGCTTGCTTCAAATGGAAAACGTTTCAACATGAAAATTATTCGTCTCGTTGAAATGGTTGATTTTGATATAAAAACGTCTAAATTGGAGTTCGTATGCAAAAGTTACAACCAATACAAGATGCTGCTATAGTAGATGGCCGGACACTCCGGGGACAACCATCCGGGTTTTGAATTTCTCTGATGTAGACTTCAGAAAACAGCCGAAAATCCCTTCAAGATGGCCTCTCATCAAAAAAATGTGCAACATTAAAGTGTTCGTCTAGTCGAAACGGTCAAGATTGCTTTTATGCTCATTTTCATTTGAGGTCGTTTATTACCCAAAAAGCAACCCGCAATGTGCATCCAGTTTTTACCGAACAGTTTTGGAAAGTTCGGATCAAATAAATCCGAGTTGGACTAGCGTTTTGGACGCCAGTTGAAGCCTTTCCTTGCACGGGAAGTCCAGCCGCCTCTTATATACCTAACGGGTGACGGACGATTGAACAACACTCAATCTATCAAACCATCTACCACTTTTTATCTTTTATGTTTTCTCCTTAACCCTAATTCTTCTTCTTCCTTGTTCTTCGTCTATTCTTGTTTCATGGCGGCGAACCTCGAGGCCCTAGGGGCGATCAGGTCGACCTAGGGCAGTCCATAGCCGTCGTGCGCCCTAACGGGGTCCCTCCCGGTCGTGTGGGGTTTCAGGTCTTCAAAAGCGCCCGCCGGATTGTTTGCGTACCGCGCTTCCGGACGGGTCTCCTTTGACGTGAGCTGTGGTGCATCACCCCTGGTGTCGAGGGTACACGGTGACGTGTTCATGTGCGAACACACTTTTTGGTGACTCCGCTGGGGATGAAGCTTTGAATGGTCTCCAGCACGTTCTTGTTACGAAGAGATCGTCATCTAGGGTTTGCAATCTACAAAGGTAATATGAATACCCAATTCACATATGTAGATGCAAATAATGCATATGTTGTTGTTGGATCATCTAATGAGCATAATGTATCAGCTAGCCCTACATTTATCAATCATGCATCTAATTTTGTGCAAGGGCCGATGCAACAAAATCTCCATGATTCTACTTCATATAATTTTAGCAACATGCAACACATGTATCCCGAGCCCCATGCATCGGCAAACCCACAAATTTATATGCCGATGAATAACATGATGAGTTCGGTTAATCAAGTTGAGACACCCTATGTAGGAACTTCCAATGGTATGCAACAAAGTGTTTCAAGTTTTTATTCATCGGCAAATAACTTGCAGTACGTTAATCCAAACGTGCCAATGGATAGGGGAATTGGCCATGTTACTACTAATTATTTGGCCAACTACCTCATACAACAAATGCTACACCTAATGCTACTAATTTTTTTTGGCACCATACGGAACTGTTGATGTCCATAATCTCCACACCTTCATGGTCATGTCCGAATAAGTGAAACTTCTGCAGGATCACAAAAGCCTTCACCTACTACCGTGGCATATCATGTCCCCCCTACACAATTACAAAATTTTGGTAACATTTCATTGCCGAAAGAGTCTAAAAGCATCGGGTGGCAACCATATCCAGAGAGGGTGGTTGAGAACAAGCTTGCATTCTCTTGGGATTTGTGCAACTCTATTCGCCAAGAACTAATAGAAAGCGGGAAGCCTCATGACTTTGCTGCTATAAAAGCAAGAGTTGTGAAAATGATGCATTCGCCTAGTTCTGTAGCAACCAATGTACCCCCTAAAAAATTGCAAAGTTTCGGCACCTCATTGCCGAAAGAGTCTCAAAGTATTGGGGGGCAATCTCATGAGGAGTGGATGGAAATTGAGACAAAAAGGTTTAAAGCTTGCCAATCTGAGATGTGGGCTAAAATAAGACAATAGCGAGAAGCCTTGCAAATTCAAAAATAGAAAAATATTGATTCTAGTAAGAAAGAAAATTCGGTTATTGAAAAAGCCGAATCAAATAGTATGTGTACCGAGTCTATCAAAGAAAAAGAGTATGCCAAGGCATTGGAGAGTCAGTCAAAAGTGGAATAAAGTATTATTCAAGTGATACAACCATCATGCTCTCCCAACGTAATTTAAGAGGTATGTCTAGCAAGTGATTTGCCTATCTTCCAATTTGGTCGCAACTTTATTATCGATGCTTCTATAAGAAAAATTATCATAAGTAATTTTGAAAGACCAATGAAGAAGGGTAGTTTACTTGTTAGCAATAAAATTGTTATAGACTATATCGGTCAACCTATTGTGCCATTTATAAAGACCGATAGTGACTTACTATTGCAGCCAAAGATTTCTCCATTGCTTTATCAAAAGTTTATATCTACTTGGGTAGCTTTTCTTGTTTCAAACTTGGCTTGCACTTGGTCTCAATTGAGACATATGTGTTCTAGCTACTTTCATTTCAGAAATACAAAGCCAAGATTAAATTCTTTTGAGAAATCCGATGCTAATACTATATCTTATCCAAACACATTGGAGATAGAGTGCAAAACACGATGCATAGCCGAATGGGGATATTCTAAATCTAAACCATTCGTTTGCCTACCTCTAAAGCCGTTCACACAGCAAGATCGACTAGAAAACAAAAAGTATACCTTTGATTCAAACATGTGTGATCAAATATTTGAGTTGTTGGTAAAAAAATATTTACATTAGAATTCTTGATCACCGCGTCAAGCCATCAAACCAAGGACGAATGTATTGTAGGTTGCACTATTCGTTCAAACATAATTTTGAGGATTGCAATATGTTTTGTCAAATAGTTAAATCGGCCATTGAAAAAGGACGATTGAAATTTGTTGAATCACCAAGAGATGACCACTCTATTCCGATTGGTCCTGATTGAAAGGACCACGATGTCGCCTAGAGGGGGGGTGAATAGGCGTTTTAAAGTCTTTTACGGATTTGGCTATATCCTAATGCGGAAATAAACTAAGCGGATACTTTTCAAGCACAAATCCTAAATATAGTAAGCTCACCAAGTGCACCAACAACTTAGCATAAACAATATGAGAACAACGAGGATATGAGTAAGCACAAGTAAGTCACACAAACTTACTCAGTGTATATCACGAGGTATGGAAATGAATAATACACACAACCACAAGTAAGCAATACAAGCTTACACAAATTGTATCACAGTATATGGAATTGAATGATACAAGCAAACTCAAGTAAGTTACACAAACTTACTTGAGCAATATCACAATATATGGAAGTTTATAACACAAGTTAGCAATTTACACTAATCACAATGTATGTCAATAGTAGCAAGTATGAATTATGGAATATGAAGTGTAGGCCTAAATAATCTCTACACGAAATGGCCAACACAATATAATCAACCACCACAATATAATGAGGACAACAAGATATAGTGAATGCACGGTCAAATGACCAAAGTAAACCACAAGTAAGGAGTTAGGGTTAGGGATAACCAAAGTCACGGAGACGAGGATGTATCCCGATGTTCACTTCCTTGGAGGAAGCTAGTCACCGTTAGAGAGGTGGATGTTACCACGAAGGCACACCAGCGCCACGAAGGCTCACCCTATTCTCCTTGAGATATCACCACAGGCGATTCTCAACCACTAGTGGTAGACCTTGAGGCGGCCTCCAAACCTTCACAAACTTTCCGGGGACAAATCACAAGTTGATTCCTCACCGAGCACTCCTACCGCCTAGGAGTCTCCAACCTCCAAGAGTAACAAGAACAAAGGGAAATGCTCAAGACTTGCTCAAATCACGAATTCCTTTGGTCAAGAGAGGAGAGGAGTGGATCTATCACTTGATTGGAAAATCTCTCAAGAACTCTCACGAATCTCTCCGGATCTATGATTTGGTGTAGGAGAAGTGAGAGGAGCCTTTTGTGTTCTAGGGTTCATATGAATGTGTTGCTCAACCCTCCCCGGAGTGGGAGAGGGATATTTATACCCCAAAGAAAATAGAGCCGCTTCCGCAGATTGTTGACCTGCCCGGATGATCTGGACGCATACCCGGATGATCCGGCAATTCCCAATGATCCGGGAAGGTCAATATACAATGTGGTGAAGTAGATACCGGATGTCGGGGACATAGCCGGATGATCCGGGCAATTCCCGGATGATCCGGGTGGGTAGCCGGATGATCCGGCTAGCGAAATAAGCTTTTGTGATGAATTTTACGAATAACCCGGATGATCCGGGCAGGAACCCAGATGATCCGGGCAAAGCCCGGATGATATGGGAGAGGACCCGGATGATCCGGCCAAACCAAACTGCTGCAGCCTAGAAACTGAAACTGGCACAACTTTTACATCCGGACTCCGATTTTGATGATCTTGGGCTCGTTTTGAAGCTATGAAAAAACCCAGGTCCTCACATAGAGAACTACCCAAGATGAACCAAAATGGAGGATGCAAAATATGCAAAGGTTTTATCATGTATTTGGTAACCTATTTGGCTTTGGATTTTCTTTGGTATATAGGATATGAGTGGAAATGTGTAGAGAAGATGTTGACTTGAGCAAATCTATCACGAACCCCTTTGATCCCCTCTTAATAGTGCAGGATCCCTATAACTCAAGAATCATAAAAATAGCTACACTACATAGCTATCAAGTATCCATTCTTGAGTGTATATGTTTCTTTGGTGGTCATCACTCCACAACACTAACGTCAAAGGAACTAATACCTTTGACACGAGCCGTTCACTTGAGCTTGATGTTGATGTTTCTTCTTGGCTCAAGATGAAGGCAAGACATTGGTAAAGTCTTCATGTCTCTCCCCCATACACAATGTGGGGACGCTTTGCTTTGTATTCATCTTCACTTGTCCATCATGTGAGCATCCACAAGCTTCAAGCATGTAATCCTACGGGATGGTTATCTTGAACTTGCCCTTGTCAACCATGATCACCAACACTTGATGTCATCCTCTCATAGACATTTGAAATCTCTTTCTCGATGCGAGCCCATGAGAATCACCTAACCCTCAAAAACATAGACAACACATAGTATGGGTTAGTACATAGAGTGTAATTGATAATTTCTTATCATACCACAAGATCCTATGTGGTGCATCATTTGTGCTCGTGTGTTGACCATTTAGAGTTCGATCTTTGAGCTTCATCTTGGTCAACCTATATCTCTACTCCATGTTTAATCTTGACATCTTGAAGGGTATATTGAATTCTTCACTTGAATAGCTTGCTTGAATACTTGATCAACCATGACTCAACACATGAGTCCATTATGATCATATCTTTGAGCCACTCCTAGAGTTCACCATTCAAATCATCCTTTTAAGATCTTGATCCATTATGTCTCAAATCATAGATCTAAGCATGGCAACCCTTAAGATACTCCAACGAACTTCATTTTGATCATCTCAATGTAATTGTTGCTTCAAAGGAGTTGTCTTCCATTATTCTTCAATCACATTCCAATGGGACTAACCTTCAAATGTATATCTTAATGCAAACATTAGTCCATAAGGATTGTCATTAATTACCAAAACCACACATGGGGACAACATGTACTTTCACTGATGGCAAAAGATTTTGCATCGGCTGCTTCAAGCCGGTCCATTTAAAGAGAAGCTAAAAACTACTGGTGATGGGATCGAGTTTTCAAGTAATCAAGTTGTTGAAGAGCATAATGAACATAATCTTGAGGGCGATAATTCCATCGAAGCTACAATGAAGACACCAAGGACTAGGGGGGGCAGGAAGCAAATCCAATGATCAAGGAAATGAAGTCAAAAGAAAACAGAGGCCGAAATAAGCGCAAGTGTAAGAGATCAAAAATCACCTTCGCTGAACTATTGGATAAATATCAAAAGAAGAGCGAAGAGAAGAATGCTTATCGGACAAATCATGCAAAGAAACCAGGATCACCCCCAAGGCACAAATATAAGGATCGGTATTAGCAAAGTGAGAATCTTCATGCAACATATTCATATCCTTATTTTCGGTCGCCAATGCCAATGCCATAGATGCCTCCGTATGCTCATTTAGATCCATATCCATCATGGGAGATGTATGATACTAGGGCACATTATCCATCGTATTTTAGACCATCTCATCAATATTATGCAGCTCCAAGAAATCGGCATTTGAACAATCACGCATCGAAGATTGTTTCAATCATAAGGAGTCGGTCCAGAGCTCAAGGAAGAATAAATAGGTGGTCAAGCAAGTTTACCACGTGATAAGAGATGGTCGTAAGAGTGCAACTTCAGATTTGATCTCAAAAGAAGAAAAGCCAATTAAAGTGTTAACATTGGCTACTAAAGGCAATGAGATGAAGCAAACAATTATTGAGACTCAAAGTGCCAAATCTGAAGAAAAGAAGTTGAGAGTGCACAAGGCCAAAAAGAATTGCCATTGGTCAAAACAGAATCACCGTTGAGATGCCCACTCGGCTGATCATATTGGCAAAAGAAGGAATTACAAAATCTTAGTGCACAGGAGCTGAGAAAGAAGAACATGGCATGGGTTCCCAAGAGGATCAATCAAAACAAAAATGATGTGCATGCTTCTATTGCAACAAGTACAATAAAATTGAAGAAGGAGGAGGATGGAAGCAACAAACAATTAAGCCGAAGGTGTTCATCACAACATCAAAATCTTCGGTTAGCACATCATCCATTTTCTTCAACCATGCCATTGATGCCTTTGCCATGGAACTCATCCCTAGGTATGATAAATTACCCTACATGGATTCATTTTGATCCATTGATGCAACATAATTCTATATCATGAGAGGGTACTACCAAATCACTATACATTTGGTTAGTTTCATTTTTGTTGCTAATACAAAGAGGAAGAAATATTTTATTGCTATTTTATTTCTTTGTTTCGGCTATATGTGCTTGGAATGAAGTTTATATGGTAATGACCTATATTTATTTATCGTCCTAAGAGTATGTCAATGCATGGCTAGTGTAGTATTCTAACATCGTCCTTAGTTCGATTGGAGAGCGAGACAAGGTACGTACTCACATAAATATATATTTCTATTTGAATGGAGTTGAGACATCATGACCAATGTCATTGAATACATACTGTATAGACCAATTCATAGTTGCAGAATTGACTAGTGGGATTCTACTTTCTTTGGATATGATTTGGCTTATGCATCTTTGAGATTTATAAGAGGCCAAATCACAGCTGATTTTATTAACATCGGATTAATGACATGCATAATACTGATATTAGCCTTGTCTCTCTAGTACTATGGATATTATGTTTTGATGGTTCAATTCGTAGCAATGGCCAAAGTGTTGGTGTTGTTTATTTATCTCCTTATGGTACTATTTTTGAAGCCTGATGCCGCTTAGAATATTTTTATGCACGATTAATCCAAACCGAATATGCATTGATATTCGGATTGAATCTTTTACTTGCTATAGGTGCTATACATATTGAGGCTTTCGGTGATTCATTATGAGTAGTGCAACAAATATCCAAGGGTTATCAATGTTTTGACGAATCAGTTATAGTTTATCTTGGGGTATGTCTAGATGCAAAATTTACCTTGGTTTGCTTTAAAAATTGTTCATATATTTAGACATGACAATTCGAAAGAATTGGCACATCAAGCATCCGGCTACTATGTTAATATGGTGTATTGCATTTCTCTCAATAGCCGATGCTTAGTCTCGTCAACATAGGTAAGGCCGAACCGAAGTCCACAGCTTCGACCACTAATGAAACTTTTATGTAGGCGAAAGTAAGGATAGGAGAAAGTTTATTGTTGATTATCTACAAAATCCTAGCAAAAGGGTGAACAATATGGTTCTGAGGATGACCTTGAGATACATATCTATGTGACTATATCATTGGATTGTTAATGAAGTTGAGAAGGTTTCGCCCAAGTTTGCATCAAGGATTCAAAAAAATGAAGGCTGGTCTATAATTATCACCCTAAGAATATAAATGACCGATGGAGTGTTGACATCATCCTTAGAACCAACACGGTACACGTTATTTTTCGGCACGCTAGCTTTGCCGAAAAACAGGGGGCATGTGTTGACACTCAAAAGTGGCACGATTATAAAGAGTAGCTTGAAGCTATGCAAGATTAATTCAAACTTATTATTGAAATTCACCATGAGATGGCTCTCTTTGAGAAGATCAAGATGGATATGGAGATGGTCTAAAATGGAGCTCAGATGCAAAAGTTATGACAAGTTCAGAGATGCTCATGTTGACACCAGATTAAAGAATAGCTTGAAACCCAACTAATCTTGCTTCAAATGGAAAATGTTTCAACATGAAAATTGTGCGTCTCATCAAAACGGTTGATTTTGATATAGAAAACGTCTCAATCGGAGTTCGTATGTAAAAGTTACAACCAATACAAGATGCTGCTATAGTAGATGGCCGGACACTTCGGGGACAACCATCCGGGTTTTGAATTTCTCTGCTGCAGACTTCGGAAAAAACGCGAAAACCCCCTCAAGATGGCCTCTGATAAAAAAACTTTCAACATTAAAGTTGTTCGTCTAGTCAAAATGGTCAAGATTTCTTTTGGGACCATTTTCATTTGACGTCGTTTATTACCCCAAAAGCAACCCGCAGGGTGCATCCAGTTTTTACCGAACTGTTTTGGAAAGTTCGAACCAAATAAATCCGAGTTGGACTAGGGTTTTGGACGCGAATTAAAGCCTTTCCTTGCATGGGAAGTCCAACAGCCTCTTATATACCAAAGGGGTGACGGCCGATTGAACAACACACAATCGATCAAATCATCTACCACTTTTTATCTTTTATGTTTTCTCCTTAACCCTAGGTCTTCTTCTTCCTTGTTCTTCGTCTGTTCTTGTTGCAGGGCAGCGAACCTCAAGGCCCTCGAGGCGATCAGGTCGACCTAGGGCAGTCCATAGCCGCCGCGCGCCCTAACGGGGTCCCTCCCGGGCATGTGGGGTTTCGGGTCTTCAAAAGCGCCCGCCGGATTGCTTGCGTACCGCGCTTCCGGACAGGTCTCCTTCGACATGAGCTGCGGTGCATCACCCCCGGCGTCGAGGGTACACACTGACGTATTCATGTGTGAACACAACCTTTCCACCCGAGCTGAAGCTTACCTAGTTTCACATAAGAAGACAAGCTTGGGGATGTTGGCTTGAGTGAGCGCCAGCAACTCTCAAACTATCTGGCGGCTCCCCCCCCCCGGTAGTTCCACACGAAGTGATTCATTGGGCCTGGCGGTAATTCGCGTCGGAGCCCGTCAAATTTGCAAAGTCCATTGTTATTGCTTCATCTGTAATGTGTCTCTTACTATCCTGTGAGGTAGTGTCATCTCCATCCTCATCTTTCTTCTCATTGAAATTTGCAGTATTCGCTAGGTTAGCATCCTTTCCATTAGTCAACATCAGCAGAGCCCATGTCGCATTAATGCCATCCTGACTATCCAACGCAAGCACCTTTTGGTAGCGACCGACGAAGGAGCAGCTCCGCTTGCGGTTTTTGCAGGGCTGAAAGTTGTACTCTTAAGATCATCATCATCCGGATTGAACTTTCTTGGCATGTAAGTACCACGACCAGTGTCCGGGCCCCTGCCACGATTCGTTCAGCCTCCCCTATTCCCACCACCCCTATGAAAAGAGTAGTCTTCTCTGCGGTGTTCAAAGGCGATCAAAGTGGGAGGGTAGATAATGTCACTTGCGGCTTGCACTGCATTGCCATGTTCCTTAGCCACATGGCTGACAAAACATGGGCATTTTTTAGTATTCAAAATTGAAATAGACCTTCTTCTTCCTTAGGGTTGGGCTAGCACATCTTGTCAGAGGTTTGCGAACATCCAAGTTGATGCGCACTCGGATCGCCTCTCCCTGTCCTTCCACCGATCGCTCATCAACAAACTCCGCCACTCCTGCTTTCTTAGCCAGCTGTGATGTGTGATGCTACCTGTGCGCATCTTCTCCTTCAAGCCCATGATTCTCACACATGCCTGATATGTGAATAACTCTGTATCGTCAAGTTCAGACCAACCATCGTAGCTAGCCAGCAACATCGGGCAGTTGCGGAATAACCACGGGCCGTCATGCATCACACGTTCCCAATCTACCAAGCAGTATAGTTGCACTGAAAAAGAGGTTGTCTTTGATTGCTCTAAATTCCACTTCTTTGGCAAGATTCCACGCGGACCTCATGGCTCCAAAGAAGGCTCCATGGCTGAAAGTGCGTGAGCTATGAATCCTGGCCAGTGCCATGAATTCGGCATCCTTCTCTAGTTCCTCAAGGTCTTCCTCTAAGACAACGTCCACCTGTTCATCTTCTCGTAGGTTAAGATATTTGAACTTGTCTCCCAGGTCCTCGGTGTTAGATGTAGAGCCAACTCCACCTGAGAACTCAGTTTCTCTGACCTTCTTTTGTTCCACGCCAACGCCGTGTGCGCCACCGCCTAGGTCTGCTCTATTCTTAGCAGCATCGCTGCCAACTCACGAAGTAGTAGAATTCTCGCTTGCCATCTTTCCAGAAGCCAACAAATACGCGATTCAGGTTTGTGCGTGTCTCCTAATACGGTGATGATCTCTCTAGATAAAATTGGAGGAACTCTAGGTTAGATCTGGGGAGTAATTGACGGATATCGTAGCCGTCAAGCTTATCGCCTGGGAGAGGAAACCCCAAAACAGGACGAGACGTTGTGTGTAGACGTGTCTACTGTATAGAAAATATGTGATCAAATATCAGTATGTGCTTAGTACCGTTTACGTCATGCTTGTGATCTATTTTCTGCATTAAATTAATCAAACAATTGCTTATTACTCAACAGCAACAAAGGCATCAACTAAAAGAACATGTTGCATCTACTGTATTATATTGTACACGTGGACGCACATGTAAACGCCATAGGGGAACGAAGAGCCGCGGCCGAGCCTGCCTAGCTAGCTAGCAGAGGAGCGACTCGACGAACATGTCGTCCCGGGCTCGTCCTGGCCGCGTAGCCTCGGTGTCCGGCGGCAGGGTTGGCGAGCATCTCGAGGGTGTACGGGGCCTGCACGGCGGCGGCAGGCCAGACGACGACCGAGCTGTCGGAGGAAGACGACGTCGGCAGCGCGCGGCTGGCACCGGCGCCCCGGCCGACCGGCACGTCGTGGCTGTGCTTACCCTCGTAGGTGGTGATCACCGCGCGGTTGTCGTGCGAGGCCCGCTCCACATGCTTGCGCACCGGGCAACCCACCGTTGTGCACTTGTAGTAGCTCCTGCAACGTCGTCGTCACGGCACAAGTAAGAACACAGGGTCCAACAGATTCATTCACGTGTAGAGTAAGATAGATAGACTCTACCCATCCCATCATGTGAAAAAGGAGAAGGGTATTCTCACCTGGGGTTGGGATTGCCCTTGACGACCTTCTGCCCGTACTTCCTCCACCGGAAGCCGTCGTCGAGTATGTCTATATCGCTCAGCGTCTGCACCACAAGCCTGGGCTCGCGCACGGGCTTCCCGCAGGCGCCGGTGCCACCTGAACTGCCCTCGTTGTCACCATGCTCCTTCCTGACAACCAATCAAACACACAATCTTCAAATTAATCCAACAACACGTACGAGAAAGCCAACCGCAGCGGAACTTGGCCTCCGGCTTAGCGTCATCACTGAGTTTTAGTTTATAGAGGCAGTATTTGGCAAGCATTGATCAATTACTTACCGGCGCTTGGTCGCGGGCTCAGCGCCATCACTGAGCTGCAACCCGTTGTCGGCCTCATCGTCTCCGTAAGTGACAGATGAATTCTCGGGCGTCGGGCCAGAGTGCTCCGAGCCGTTGGTATGATCCTCCGCAACGACCGCCGCACAGCCCGAGGAGTTGCGGCGCGTGGGAGGGGCTTCGGGTGGTCATGTGCGCCCTTGTAGACGATCTGCGTGATGCGGCCGTCCGCAAGAGAGCGTTCCACTTTCTTCTTCATGGAGCAATTGTTGTAGGTGCACTTGTAGTAGCTCCGCGGGTTCTCGCTCCCCTTAACTTGCTTCTGCCCGTACTTCCTCCAATTGTATCCGTCCTCAACCTGCTTGTTATTGTTGCCGCTGCTGCTGCTCTTGTTGCTCACTTCTACCACTTGTTGTTGTTGTTGCTGCTGCTCCTGCACAAACATATGCGTCTTTGTGAGCTACGTTTGTATTATCGGAGAGATAAAAAAGCATAACAAGTTCATAGTTTGTACTAGCATACAGCTTCGGTGCATGCTGTAACAGTTAAACTAAGTTAAGACGTTGAAGCATCCTATGTTAACAGTAAATATCTTTGTAGTAGTATTATGTAGTACCTTGAATAAAGGTAAGTAATTTGTTTGAGCGTTGACCGTGGCGTTGGACTTGACTGCGTGAAAGGAGAAGTCAAAGAGGCCGCTGTCTCCTGGGCCGACCTCATCCTGCTGAAAGGTGTTCAGATCGGCGCTCGCCTGCCAGTCGTATCTCCGCGCAGGGATCGCGCCTGTAGTCGGAGACGCCAAGATCTGACAGAAACACAGGCGGCAGCTAAAATCAGCACCACGGATCATATGCACATACGAAACTAGCACCAAAAAATTGCACAGACAAGATGGAGGAGGCGTACATGAGAGTAGTTGAGGAGAACGGGAGAGTCGAGCAGCTCAGCAGGGCTGAGACCCGCAGGGATGGAGAAGCAGGAGAAGGGCGACGAGATGGGCAGGCTGGGCGGCTGCGCGGACTTGAACTTGGGCGCCCCGGCCCGACCCCTCGGTTGAACC
>JAHHZJ010000570.1:0-46849 GCA_021437245.1 Aegilops speltoides | reverse complement strand
TCACACTCGAGTGTAAATCTTCATTGATTGAAGATATACATTACTTTGTGTGTTGCACATCTAAGTCATCAACATGCATAAGTGTTAGGATGTGTGCCTAATCACGGACATTAGAGGATTCCAAGATATTTAGCTCACACCGTAATTTGCAAAACCTTTCTCATCCAAGGGCTTTGTGAAGATATCTCGCCATTGATCTTCAAGGTTGACGGAATGATATCGATATCTTTCTTCATAACATGATCTCCGAGAAAGTGATGACGAATTTCAATGTGCTTTGTCTTCGAGTGTTGGACTGATTGTTGGCTATTTTGATGGCACTTTCGTTGTCGCAGAAGAGAGGTACTTGTTTCGTGTTGATGCCATAATCCTTGAGAGTTTGTTTCATCCATAGAAGCCGAGAACAACAGATCCAAAAAGAATGTATTCAGATTCAAAGCGCTGAGAGTGATATACAGCTCGCTTTCTCAAGACCAACAAACAAGGATCGACCAAGAAAAAATACATGTGGATGTAGACTTGCATCCACCTTGTAACCAAAGATAATCAAGATCCGAGAATCGAACCAAATCAAATTTTGAGCCCTTGGGATACCATAACGGAAAGGGGGTAAGCCAAATATCAAGAATTCGCTTCAGCTAAGTGATGCGATTCCTTTGGTGCCGCTTGGAATCGAGCACACATGCAAACACTAAGCATAATATCCTGCCTAGATGCACATAAATAAAGCAAAGAACCAATCATGGAGTGGTATACCTTTTGATCGAATCTCTTTACCATTGTCGTCAGATCAAGATGGTGTTTATCGCCATGGTACGTCTGCGGTAATTTTGCGCTTTCCATTCCAAACTTCTTCGCACAATATTTGAGGTATTTCTCTCGAGATATGAAGATGCCATTTCTTTGTCGACGAATTTGAAGACCAAGCAAGAACTTCAGCTCGCCCATCATGCACATTTGATATTGCTTTGCATCATGTACCCAAAACTCATCATCGCATTTCGGGTTGGTGCAAAGCAAAGATTATGCCATCCACATATATTTGGCACACAAAACAGCTTCACCATCATATGTCCTCATGAAGAGAGGGATCGAGGGATCCGTGTTTGAAGCTCTTTTGCTTTAGTGAAGTCTTTGATCAGATCATACTGTGCATTTAGGAGCTTGTTTTGAGGCCACATGTGCTTTTTGTTTAGCTTGTACACCATATCGTGATGTTTTGGATCTTCAAAGCCGTGGTTAAAGCGACATATACTTCTTCGTTCAATCTTGCCATTGAGAAATGTAACTCTTTACATCCATTTGATATAGCAAGATATTGTGGATGATTAGCGAGGCTAGCAAAAGATTCTAACAGCTTCAAGCCCAAGCAACAAGGAGCAAATGTTTTATCAAGTCAATTCCTTCAACTTGAGTGTATCCTTGAGCCACAAGACGCGGTTTTGTTTCATTTTACTCGACCATGCTCATCTTGCTTGTTTTGATATATCCACTTTGTTCCAATAATGTTATGCTTGTAAGGATCAGGTCACTGACGAAGTTCCCAAACATGTATATTAGCTTTGAACTATTGAAGTTCTTCTTGCATGGCTTGAATCCATTCAGTTCCATAAAAGCTTTAGCAACTTCCTTGGTTCGATATTGACACAAATGAAAAGTGCCCATGTAAATTTGGTTAGCTGTGCTTCTTCGATCGAAAGTGAAGTGACCAGGTGTGCATTGATGTCACAATTATCTTCTCTATTTGAACTTCATTTGCATACACGCAGGATGAACAGTGATTTAAGGTTTTTTCTCTCGCTGATCATTGTCATCATTGGGAGGATTGTCTTCTTTGCCCAAGCATTGTCTTCTTGATTGATTTGGTGCGAGATGATAAGTTCTCTTCGTGCGTGCTTTTGAGGGCATGATTTCACCGGGGCCCCATTACCTTGATAGACCTGCTTTTAAGGAGCTTCATCTAGTGTGCTTGGCGTAATCTCTCTCCTGCGGAACCATTGGTTTTACCAAATTTCACATCCACAGCTTTCAACGATTTGTAAACATAAAGGTTGAAGACTCAGAGGAGTGTGAATACTTTCCATAGCCAAGCATGAAGCCTTCGTGACCCTTATAGGTGCAAATTTTGACTTGTGATAGGGATCCTGATCCAAAGATTCTCGCTCCAAATACTCAAGTAACTGACGCTTGGCTTCTCGCCGTAGGAGCAGCTCATACGATGTTTTTTGTCAAGCTTTTGGATGTAACACACTGCTGATGATGTGACATGTCGTATCAATAGCTTCTCAGCCAGAACTTTCTTGGTGTCTTGTATTCATCTAGCATTTTTCGAGCCATCTCAATGAGGGTTCTGCTGCTCCAACGATGCCATTTTTGCTGAGTGTGTATGGAGCAGAACTCATGATTGATTCCCATTGTATCCAGACATGTGATCAAGTCCAAGAGTTCTTTGAATTCAAAGGCTATCACTTCTGATGCTTCCATTCACGCCATACAATTGTTCATTGCCGATTGCAAAGCGCTCAATACATCTTGCACTTCAGCCTTTGTAAAGAATTATATGAACCCATGTGTATCTTGAGTAGTCATCAACACCGGACGGCCATAGAGACAAAGTTGTTGTGGGAGGGTGAGTGCATGTAGGTCCAAATAAGTCCATGTGCAGCTCAAAGGTTGAGATGTGTCATGATTGTCTTTGAGGTGATTTGCCCTTGTCATCTTTCCACCACAGCACCACATAGATGATCCTTCTTGAACTTGACATCCTCAATGCCTATGACATGCTTCTTCTTGACGAAAGTGAGTGTAAGTTCCTCATGCCTGCATGTCCCTAATTCTTCGATGCCAGAGCCAGCATTCTAAGCTTTTATGTAGAAGACATACGGCAAGCTATGGACCTGCCGAGAAATCTACTATGTATAGATCATCTTTTCGATACCCTTCAAAGACTAGAGATTTGTCGATTCCATTAGTATAAGGCAACGATATTTGCCAAATATCACAATCATGTTCAAGTCACAAAGCATTGAGACGTACATAAGTTGAAACCAGGATTCAAATAGCATCACTTTATCCATGTGTCGATGCTTTGAGATTGTAACTCTACTCCAGACCTAATACTTTGCTTTTACCACTGGTCAAAGAATGTGATGACTCTTTGTTTGATGGACGTAAGGTTGAGTCCATGAGAAGACTTCGATCACCAAATATATGATTTGTGCATCCAACGTCCATAATCCATTCTAAGCTTTTCATGATGTACCTACATGCAAGCTTAGAGGATAGGCTTCACAAGAGTGTTGTGGCTATAAGCATTTGACACATATAGGGACAATCGCAGCTTATATCAAAGTTAGGACATAAATGACCCGATAAGAAATTCAGATGAAGTATATAGAATGACATTTAATGTAAGGCCCAAAATGAGTTTTAGGTCCCCAAAGAATAGTATCGGACGCCATTGATTGTCGGGTCGAGAATTTTTCTCGCAAAAGAGAGTTAGTTCTTCTTGCCACCCACATCTTCAAGGGTATTAGAAGCAATGAGTCTAAGTGCAGATCTCGAGAATCCTTTGGCTTTGAAGCCCCAGCAGCTAGCCTCTGCAGGAGATGAATGATACTCATATGAATAAGCTGAAAAGTTCTTAGTCCTATGAACATAGCGGTTCAAGATATGCACTCATATTCATAAGTTTGAGCATGATTTCCCCGCAAAACATCGGGCGTTAGGGGTGACTCATGTGAGTCTCTGTATTCATATGATGCCTTGTTGGGGCCACATGAAGCTATAGGTCCTGGGGTTTGTCTTCTTCCTTGGTGGTGTCATGACTATATTCACATCTAAGATTCTCAATGTAATCCACTTAGGTACCCAGATATTCTTCATAGGTGGTCCATTCCCGCAGCTTAGTAACAATGTACCGCAAACACTTCACCATTCTCGATTTTTGAACAGCTTATAGTTTGCATCAAAGGATTCATCAATAATAACAGGATTAGCATTGTAAAGTGATAAAGCGGATGGATCTCATCAAGGTTCCTTCGCAGCAACTCCATGGTTTTGGGGTATCGCTTCAGGCTTCCAAGACGAGCCATCAACATTCATTTTTTTCTCGAACCCAACACCCTCCTTCCTAGGGTTTTGCCCGTAATCTGCTTTTGAGGACATCGCAGAGTCCGATGTCCCTTCAAACCTTTTGTACATCCTCGCTTCAAGCAAATGTCTTCAAATATAGCATTTTCATCAGAACATGAAGTGGTATCCTCCGCAGAGGGGTTAGTGAACTACATCAAGAGGTGAAGACAATGAAACAGTAGCAAGAATGTGGAACATTCAAGAACAGATGTAGCATTATCACGCCAATGCATTTTAGACATGGTGGTTCAAATCCATCCTCGAAGCGTTGAACTGATCTCGTTGTGCCAGTGACTCATTCCATAATTTTGAAGATCTTCATGAGTCAGCCTCAATTTCTCAAGCTATTGTTCCTTAGATAATTATAGGAGAGCCTTTCATAAGTAGTTAAGAGCGATTCATGCCGACCTTCAAGTTCTTGGTACTTTAGCATGAAGATTTTTATATCATCAACTAATGATCGTGGAACGTGTTGGCTTCAAAGATCCAAATGTCAACATCGCTTTGTTCTATCAGCTTTTGAGTATGTTCCATAGCCTTTTGTTGTTCGGGCTTGCAATTTTAGTAAGTGTTTTGTAGTCGGGTTTGGATTCACAATCAGAGTCATCTTCACTTGAAGTTTGGAAAGCAAGCATCATATGATTTTACTTTTGGCACCACATGCGTCATGAAGTAAAAGAGGGTGGAGAGGGTCGCTTTCTGCCATTAGCTTCAGCTGTTGTTGTGGAAGCTCATTTTTCGTGGTTGAAGATGGACTTGGCATGCATAGGTCGTGGCTAGAGCCGACTTGCAACGCCAGGTCTTCTCTCCTCTAGACTCCACCTCCGCCTCCTGCCGGCATCTCCTCTGAATCCATTTCCCTTGCCAACAAAAGCACGAGCCTTCCTCGATGAGCTCTTCTTGTATGATGAAGACTTGAAGAAGACTTAGAAGACTTATGATTTTTCTTCTTTTCTTGTCATCGGAATCATACCCTTGCTTTCTTCTTCTTCTTCTCATTGTCCCACCGTGGACACTCGATATGTAGTGGACTGGTTTCTCTGCACTTGGCGTGTCTTCAGATCATGGGTGGTAGCTTCATCATTCCTTGAGCCGATCGTGAAGACTTTCAAGCCTTTCTTCTTTGTGACCCTCGAACTTCTTCTTCACAAGCATAGTAAGTTCCTTAATGTCTTCAGATCTTCGAATCGCAAATGACTTTTCTTCGATGAGGAAACAACTTTTTGCTTCAAAGCACGAAGTTCGCTTATAGTTTGGGGCTAGGATATCTCTTTCTATAGAAGGAATTGTGTGTTGAGCCTCTCAAGTATATCAAACGGATCGAGTGTCTTGAAGTCGACGTCTTGTATCATGAGGGCAAGGGTGTCAAAGGAGCTGTCAAGGATCTCAAAGAAGGTCTTGACGATTTCATGCTTGGTGATCTCAAAGCTAAGAGCTTGAAGTTCATTTGTGATATCGCGAGGCGATCAAACGTGAGCGGACATTTTCATTGTCGCTTCTCTTGAAGCGTTGAAGAGGTTGCAAGAACACCGATTCTTTGATCTCTCGGGTTGAAACGCCTTGCTGACCTTAGATAGCCAGTCCCTGCACTAGCTTCGACGCTTCCAGAGCACTCACACGCCATACCGTCCTTTGGTCGATGACCACAGATGATGTTCTTTGCAAGAGAGTCCAGCTTGAATGAACTTCTTGACATCGGGGGTGACACCTTCACTCAGTCTTTGGGAACGCCATTCTGACGACATACCGTAGGTCGACATCATCGGCTTCAAGATGCATACGATCTTATTCTTCCAAAGAGGGATATTCGGCCCATCGAACACGGGCAAGCAGCGGAGACTTTGATTATCCCCGTAGTCATATAGCTGAAACCCTGTGGTTAAATCAATCACACGTAACAAGGGAGTACCTTGCTCTAATACCAATTGAAAGTGCTACTATCGACTAGAGGGGGGTGAATAGGCGATTTTATGAAAGTCTTCAAACCGGAAGTTTCAAAGACAAACAAATGTAAATGACCTAATTGTAATGCAATGAAGATAAACTACCCAAAGCAAGCCATAGTCAAGTATACAAAGATATGAGAGCACGGACTAATAGCACTAGGTAGTAAGGATCAGATGGAAGATAGTATGAAGCCAATCAACAGAGTAGTCAAGCAATGAAGTCAAACAGACATTGTAGGCAATGACTTCACGAAGACAAACTAAAGTAAGGATGGGAAGGGATAGAACCAGCTGTTTGTTGAAGACACAGATTTAATATGAATACGTGTTTTGCTTCGGTTGACGTTTTCTAAAACACAGAATACAACACAATCTGCAGATGTGTACGCACGTGTGGCGCGTTCATGCAGACATCTTACGCCCGGCCAGTTTAATCACGTTGTTTATGTTTTTAAAACCCGAAAATTGATTATTCAAACCATGCATGCACTTTGTAGTTCATTTTATGTATGAATAATGAGGCTCAGAAAGATACTCCATCCGCTCTAAAATATTGACTCAATTTTGACTAACTTTACGTGAGCAACTCATTGGATCGGAGGAGAATTAGGGATTCAATTCAAACCGAAGAAGAGTTTCGTAGCTATCCTCCCATCCACCCACACCGCTATCCGACACACCGTCAAGCCGCCATCCGCTCCTAGCCAGCTATTACGAGGGATCGACATCTATTTAAACCAAAGGACCGTGGCTCGTTAACGGGTTGCAGTCAGAGTCGCCAGCTGCGAGGGTTGGCTGCTCGCTTGGGCCGCCGGGCCGCACATCTCCTTGTTTGACTTAACGCGCCGCCTTCCGTCACGACGTATACGCCCGACCGAACCAGAGGTTCACCTCGCCTTGGCGACGCCGACATCCCCTTCTGAACCGCTTGTCCCAAGCCGGAGCGCTGAAACTCCTCGCTTAACGAATCCAAGTCTTCCTAAGTAGCGTGGTCGCTGCATCATTACCCAGGATTAAACCTTGCATCATCGTTTGTCGGACCGACGACGCGACGATCCGTAACTTGAACAGCACTGCGTTGTCTGTAGGAGAAGGTAATCGTGCACCGAGTCGTCATGGAATGAATTTCTGACGAGAAACATGAAATATCGGATGTATGCGATCGTCACGAGGCAACTCCATCAGATGCAACATCGCCAATTTTGTCGAGGATCTGTAAGGACCAAAATACTTGAAGGAGAGTTTATGATTGGCTCGTTCGACGATCGATGATTGCACATATGGTTGCTTGAGGAATACGAGATCGCTGACATCAAAAACGCGCCAATCCGCTTATTGTCCGCTCGATGTTTCATTCTTCGTTGAACACGTAGCAAATGCCGCTTGATCGAAGCGATCATCAATCGTCGAGTCCAACCACGCATTGGATGTCGATAGGAGCAATTGTATCAGAGCGATATCCCAAAAACCGCTGTGTCTCGCCCAAATGATCTCGAATGGCGATTTGTTCAGTAGAATGCCGCTTGGTATTATACCGTAACTCACAAAGAAGCCATTTGCTCCATTTAGTAGGATGAGCACTAATGAAACAACACAAGAAGCACTCAATTTGCCGATTCACCCTTTCGCTTGGGCTGCCGTGGGGCGATAAGTGTGCTCATGTTGAGTTCTCGCCCAGCTTGATATAAGTAGCCGAAGGTGCTAGTGAAGATTGGATCAACATGATTATGAGCCTAGGCATACCATGTAACTTGTACACATTATCTATGAAAACGCTGCCCACTTTCCGAGCATTGAAGGGGTGTGAGAGAGGAATGAGATGGCCATATTTAGAGAACTTGTCGATTACACCAATATGCGCTTGTATTGAAGGATGTAGGAAGGCCTGAAATAAAATCCATGGATACAAGATCCCAAGCTTTGAAGGTACCGGGCAGAGAGATAATAATCCGTGGTAACCGAACTCTCTCGTTTAGCTTGTCGGCATACCAAACAGACCGACTTGAGTTTTGATGAAGGTTTTCATTCTTGCCACCAAGAGGGAGATAATTCTTTGTATGTAACAGAAATCTGTAATGCCCCCAACCGACTAGCATGGAAGGCTGTAAAAATCTTGAGGTGCAAATCGCAGCAGTCCAACCCAAATACTATTCTTGTAACGGGAGACCTGCGTAGAAATCGTGGTCGGGATGCAGGATCTATAGCTAGCTTTGCAAGATGTCTTGTGTTTTAGGGTCACCATTGTAGCGTTTTAATTTGAACCATGTAGGTCAGGCACAAGAAATTTGATAGAGGGTTGTTCCATCGAGGTCTCCTCGAAAGTGCATCAACAAAAAGATTGGTGTTTCCTTGTTTATACCGAATTGTGTAGTTCAAGCCCAAGAATCTTAGTTAAACATTTCGCCGCTATGGGGTATGCAATCTATGATCTTGCAAGTGTGCCAAACTTTGTGGTCGGCCTTGATAATGAATTGTCAGATCGCAAGTATGACCTCCACTGTGAAGGAAATATGCCCTAGAGGCAATAATAAAGTTATTATTTATTTCATTTCATGATAAATGTTTATCATTCATGCTAGAATTGTATTAACTGAAACATGATACATGTGTGAATACATAGACAAACAGAGTGTCACTAGTATGCCTCTATTAGACTAGCTTGTTAATCAAAGATGGTTATGTTTCCTAACCATGGACAAAGGAGTTGTTATTTGATTAACAAGGTCACATCATTAGTTGAATGATCTGATTGACATGACCCATTCCATTAGCTTAGCACACTGATCGCTTAGTATGTTGCTACCGCTTATCCATGACTTATACATGTTCCTATAACTATGAGATTATGCAACTCCCTTACATCGAGGAACACTTTGGTACTACCAAACGCCACAACGTGAATCGGGTGATTATAAAGGAGTACTACAGTGTCTCCAAAGGCGATATGTTGGGTTGGCGATTTTGAGATTAGGATTTGTCATCCGAATGTCTGGAGAGGTATCTTCCGCCCTTCTCGGTAATGCACATCACTTAAGCTTTGCAAGCATTGCAACTAATGAGTTAGTCTGGAGATGATGTATTACGGAACGAGTAAAGAGATTCTGCGGTAACGAGATTGAACTAGGTATTGGATACCCCACGATCGAATCTCGCAAGTAACATACCGATGACAAAGGAACAACATATGTTGTTATGCGGTCTCGACCGATAAAGATCTTCAGAGAATATGTAGGAGCCAATATGGGCATCCAGTGTCCCGCTATTGGTTATTGATCGAGACGGTTCTCGTCATGTTCATATTGTTCTCGAACCGTAGGGTCCGCACGCTTAAGGTTTCATGACGCTTATATTATGAGTTTATGAGTTTTGATGTACCAAGGAGTTCGAGTCCCTGATGAGATCGGGACATGACGAGGAGTCTCGAAATGGTCGAGACATAAAGATTGATATATTGACGCCTATATTCTGAGTTCGAAAGGTTCCGAGTGATTCGGTATTTTTTGAGTACCGAGAGTTACGGAATCTCCCTGTTATTGGGCCCAGTGGGCCATAGGGAAAAGAGAAAGGCCTCGGGGGTGGCCGCAGGCTCCTCCTCTGGCCTAGTCCGAATTGGACTAGGAGGGGGGCGCCCTTCCCTCCTTCTTCTCCTCTCCTCCCCTTCCTCTCCCTACTCCTACTACATGGAAGGGTTCCTAGTTTGATTAGAAAGGGGGATCCTACTCCCAGGGAGTAGACTCCTAGGGCGCTGCCATAGAGGCGCCGCCCTCCCTCCCCTCCTCCTTTATATACACGGCAGGGGCACCCTGGAACACACAAGTTGATCCTGAGATCGCCTTAGCTGTAGGCGGTGCCCCTCCACCATATTCCACCTCGGTCATATCAGAAGGTGTTAGGCGAAGCCTCGCTATCGTAGAACATCAAGATCGCCACCACGCCTGTCAGGCCGACGGAACTCTCTCCCCGGAGCTTATGCGATCGGAGCCCGAGGAGCATCATCGAGCTGTACGCGGTGTCAAGAACCGGAGGCGCCGAGTAACGCTGATCGCGGATCGCGAGGAGAACGACGACTCACTTCTCTCTACGCTGTGATCGCTCCGCCGGCTCTACGAGGGTACGAGACAACACTCTCTCTCTCGCTATACATCACCATGATCTTGCGCAGCGCGTAGGAAAATTTTTGAAATTACTACGCTCCCCAACAGGGCATCCGAGCCTAGGTTTTATGGTTTGATGTTTTGCACGAGTAGAACACAAGTGAGTTGTGGACTATATAAGTCATACTGCCTACCAGCAAGATGTCATACTTTGTTCAGCGGTATTGTGAGATGAAGCGCCCGACCGACATTACGCCAGACGCTACGCGAGACTGGTTTCACCGCTACGAGCACTCGCGGCTTAAAGGTGATCGGCGCGGTGTCCTGCTCTCTCACTTTAGTTGAACTCGAAAATATGGCCGCCCCGTCCTTGAGAAGGTTAAAATGGAGTCTATTTGACGAAGTATCGCCAGTGGTTTTGATGCGTAGGTGAGATTGGTTCTTGCTTAAGCCCGTAGAAGCAGCCACGTAAAATTTGCAACAACAAAGTAGAGGACGCCTAACTTGTTTTTGCAGGCATGTTGTGATGTGATATGGTCAAGACGTGATGCTATATTTTATTGTATGAGATGATCATGTTTTGTAACCGGGTATCTCGCAACCGCAGGAGCCATATGGTTGTCGCTTATTGTATGAAATGCAACGCTTCGTAATTGCTTTTACTTTATCACTGCTGTAGCGATAGTCGAGAAGCAATAGATGGCGAAACGCATAACGTATGCTAACGATGGAGATCAAGGTGTCGCGCCGGTGACGATGGTGATCACGATGGTGCTTCGAGATGGAGATCATAGCACAAGATGATGATGGCCATATCATATCACTTATATTGATTGCATGTGATGTTTATCCTTTATGCATCTTATCTTGCTTTGATCGACGGTAGCATTTAAGATGATCTCTCACTAAAATTATCAAGTAGTGTTCTCCTGAGTATGCACTGCTACTAAAGTTCGCCGTGCCTGCATACACCACGTGATGATCGGGTGATAAGCTTCTCACGTCCATCTACAACGGGTGCAAGCCAGCTTTTGCACACGCAGAATACTCAAAGTTATACTTGACGAGCCTAGCATATGCAGATATGGCCTCTAACACGGAGACCGAAGGTCGAGCGTGAATCATATAGTAGATATGATCAACATAAGATGTTCACCATTGAAAACTACTCCATCTCACGTGATGATCGGTTATGGTTTAGTTGATTTGGATCAATGTGGATCACTTAGATGACTAGAGAGATGTCTCTGCCTAAGTGGGAGTTCTTAAAATATGATTAATTGAACTTAAATTTATCATGAACTTAGTCCCGGTAGTATTTTTGCAAATTATGTTGTAGATCAATAGCTCGTTGTTGCTTTCATATGTTTATTTTGATATGTTCCTAGAGAAAATTGTGTTGAAAAATGATAGTAGCAATGATGATGGATTGGATCCGTGAATCTCGAGGTTTATCCTCATTGCCAAGACGTAAGAATTATGTCCTTGATGCACCGCTAGGTGATGCACTCCATTGCCGAGCAGTATGCGCATTTATGAAGAACGCTCGGCTAGCCTCAATATGATGACTACTTGATAGTTTTAGCACCATGCTTTTATCGCTTAGAATCGGACTTCAAAGATGTTTTGAACATCATGGACCATATGAGATGTTCCAGAGTTGAAGTTAATATTTTGCAAAATACCCGAGTTGAGAGATATGAAGTTCCAATAAGTTCTATAGCTAAAAGATGGAGGAGAATCGTTCAACTAGTGAGCATGTGCTCAAATTGTCCGGGTACTACAATCACTTGAATCAACCGGAGTTAATCTTCTAGATAAGATAGTGATTGACAGAATTTTAGTCACCATCACCAAGTTAGTAGAACTTCGTGATGAACTATAGTATGCAAGGGATGATGACTATGATTCCCGAAGTCTTCGCAATGCTAAAGGTCAAGGAGGTAGAAATCAAGAAGGAGCATCAAGTGTTGATGGTCAATAAGACCACTAGTTTCAAGAAGAAAGGCAAAGGGATAGAAGAAGGAACTTCAAGAACAACGCAAGCAAGTTGCTGCTCAGAGAAGAAGCCCAAGTCAAGCCTAACCTCGAAATCGAAAAGCTTCTACCGCAGCGCACCGGGTCATCGAAGGTGAAATCGCCCAAGTATTCGGCGGATAAGAAGGATGGCAAGGTGAACAAAGGTATATGTGATATACATGTTATTGATGTGTACCTTACTAGAGCTCGCAGCAACCCTCGGTATTTGATAACGGTTCTAGCTAGTTAATATTTGCAACTTCAAACGAGTTGCATAATGATTGCTAACACTAGCAAAGGACGAGGTGATTATGCGCTGTGGAAATGGTTCCAAAGTCGATGTGATCGCGGTCGGCACGCTACCTCTACATCTACCTTCGTGATTAGTTTTAGACCTAAATAATTGTTATTTGGTGCCTGCGCTGAGCATGAACATTATATCTGATCTTGTTTGATGCAATACGGTTATTCATTTAAACGTGAGAATAAACTGTTGTTCTCGCTTATATGAGTAATATCTTATATGGTCATGCACCAATGAGAGAGTGGTCTATTTTGATGAATTTATAGTAGTGATACACATATTCATAATGTTAAAACCAAAAGATGCAGAGTTGATAATGATAGTGCAACTTATTTGTGGTAATCAGCCAGTTTAGGCTTACATTGCATAAAGCGATGAAGAAACTCCATACCGATGGACTTTTGGAGTCACTTGATTATGAATCACTTGGCACTTGGGTAACCGGGCCTCATGGGCAAGATGACTAAAACTCCGTTCTTCCTCCGCACTAGAGATGAGCAACAGATTTGTTGGAAATCATACATTGCATGTATGTGGTCCGATGAATGTTGAGGCTCGTGGCATGCATCGCTATTTTCTCGACCTTCACAGATGATTTAAGCAAGATATGGGTATATCTACTTAATGAAATATAAGTCCTAAACATTTGAAAAGTTCAAAGAATTTCGAGTGAAGGAAAAAAATCATCGTAATAAGAAAATTAAGTTTCTACGATCTGATCGTGAGAATATTTGAGTTACGTAGCCATTCTACATTTAAAACAATGCGAATAGCCAGAATCATGCCACCCGAACACCAGCGAATGGTGTCCGAACGTCAGAATCGCACTTTACTGATATGCGATCTATGATGTCTTCATGATTACCGCTATCGCTTGGGGTTATGCACGAGACGGCCGGATTCACACCAATAGAACACCGCCAAAACTGCTGAGACGACACCTTATGAACTATGGTTTAGCAAGAAACCAAAGTTGTTGCTTAAAGTTTGGGGATGGATGCTTATGAAAAAAACTTCAACCCCGAGAGTCGAACCCAAATCGAGAAATGTGTCTTCATAGGATACCAAAGGAAGAGGGCTATACACCTTCATCACAGCATCCAAGGCAAGACATTGAAGAATGATCCTTTCTAGAAGGAGTTTCTTCAAAGAAGTGAGGAGGTGGTGCAGAACTTGATGAGGTAATTGTACCTTCTCCCTTACTTGAAAGTAGTTTGTCGCAGTAAAACCGGCTTTCGGTGACATCTACACCAAATAGTGAGGAAGTTATGATGTTGATCATGAAACTTCGACGTTACTACAAAACCTCAGAGATCAACTCCAGTAAGATCCGCATCAGAGTGGTACGTGTAACTGCCTTCTCGAAGTCATGCTACTAGATCATGATGAACCTACGTAACTATGAAGAAGCGATGGTATCTGAAGGAAATATGCCCTAGAGGCAATAATAAAGTTATTATTTATTTCCTTATTTCATGATAAATGTTTATTATTCATGCTAGAATTGTATTAACCGGAAACATAATACATGTGTGAATACATAGACAAACAGAGTGTCACTAGTATGCCTCTACTTAGACTAGCTTGTTAATCAAAGATGGTTATGTTTCCTAACCATGAACAAGGAGTTGTTATTTGATTAACAAGGTCACATCATTAGTTGAATGATCTGATTGACATGACCCATTCCATTAGCTTAGCACCCATCGCTTAGTATGTTGCTATTGCTTTTATCCATGACTTATACATGTTCCTATAACTATGAGATTATGCAACTCCTGCCATCCGAGGAACACTTTGGTACTACCAAACGCCACAACGAATCGGGTGATTATAAAGGAGTACTACAGTGTCTCCAAAGGCGTATGTTGGGTTGGCGATTTCGAGATTAGGTTTTGTCACTCCGATTGTCGAGAGGTATCTCTGCCTCTCTCGGTAATGCACATCACTTAAGCCTTGCAAGCATTACAACTAATGAGTTAGTTGTGAGATGATGTATTACGGAACGAGTAAAGAGACTTGCCGTAACGAGATTGAACTAGGTATTGATACCGACGATCGAATCTCGCAAGTAACATACCGATGACAAAGGGAACAACGATGTTGTTATGCGGTCCTGACCGACAAAGATCTTCAGAGAATATGTAGGAGCCAATATGGGCATCCAGGTCCCGCTTATTGGTTATTGACCGAGACGGTCTCGTCATGTCTACATTGTTCTCGAACCGTAGGGTCCGCACGCTAAGGTTTCAATGACGGTTATATTATGAGTTTGTATTTTGATGTACCAAGGAGTTCGGAGTCCTGATGTGATCACGGACATGACGAGGAGTCTCAAATGGTCGAGACATAAAGATTGATATATTGAAGCCTATATTCGAGTTCGAAAGGTTCCGGAAGTTTCGGAAAAATGGAGTGCCGGAGGTTACCGGAACCCCCGGGAAGTAATGGGCCTTATTGGGCCTAAGAGGGAGAGAGAGGGCGCACCAGGAGGTGGCGCGCCCCCTGGGGGAGTCCGAATAGACAGGAGGGGGCGCCCCCTCCCTCTCCTCCCTCTCCTTCCTTCCCCCTTCCTCCTTCCTAGTTGATTAGGAAAGGGAGTCCTACTCCACCAGGAGGAGGACTCCTCCCTTGGCGCCTCCCAGGCCGGGCCGCCCCCCTGCTCCTTTATATAGCGGCAGGGGGCACCCTAGAACACACAAGTTGATCCTGAGATCGCTCAGCCGTGCGCGTGCCCTCCACCATATTCCACCTCGTCATATCGTCAGCAGTGCTTAGGCGAAGCCCTCGGCCGTAGAACATCAAGATCGCCACCACGCTGTCGACGGAACTCTCTCCCCGAGCTTTGCTGGATCGGAGCCCGAGGACGCCACCGAGCTGTACGCGGTGTCAAGAACTGGAGGCGCCGGAGTAACGCGCGCGGATCGGTTGGATCGCGAGGAGAACGTGACGACTACTTCCTCTACGCCAGATCGCTCCGCCGGTCTCCACGAGGGTACGAGACAACACTCTCCCTCTCGCTATGCATCACCATGATCTTTGCGTGCGAGGAAATTTTTGAAATTACTACGCTCCCCAACAAAGGCATCCGAGCCAGGTTTTTATGGTTTGATGTTTTGCACGAGTAGAACACAAGTGAGTTGTGGACGATATAAGTCATACCGCCTACCAAAGATGTCATACTTTGGTTCAGCGGTATTGTGAGATGAAGCGCCCGGACCGACATTACGCCAGACGCTTACGCGAGACTGGTTTCACCGCTACGCAGCACTCGCTGCTTAAAGGTGACTAAGGGTGTCTCGCTCTCTCACTTTAGTTGAACTGAAAGTGGCTACGCCTCGGTCCTTGAGAAGGTTAAACGAGTCTATTTGACGGGCTATCGCTGTGGTTTTGATGCGAGGTGAGATTGGTTCTTGCTTAAGCCCGTAGCAGCCATGTAAAATTTGCAACAACAAAGTAGAGGACGCCTAACTTGTTTTTGCAGTGGCATGTTGTGATGTGATATGGTCAAGACGTGATGCTATATTTTATTGTATGAGATGATCATGTTTTGTAACCGGTTATCGGAATCGGCTGGAGCCATATGGTTGTCGCTTATTGTATGAAATGCAAACGCTCAGTAATTGCTTTACTTTATCACTAAGCGGTAGCGATAGTCGAGAAGCAATAGATGGCGAAACGACAACGATGCTACGATGGAGATCAAGGTGTCGCCGGTGATTTATGGTGATCACGACGGTGCTTCGAGATGGAGATCACAAGCACAAGATGATGATGGCCATATCATATCACTTATATTGATTGCATGTGATGTTTATCCTTTATGCATCTTATCTTGCTTTGATTGACGGTAGCATTTTAAGATGATCTCTCACTAAAATTATCAAGTAGTGTTCTCCCCGAGTATGCACCGCTGCCAAAGTTCGTCGTGCTCGAGACACCACGTGATGATCGGGTGTGATAAGCTCCACGTCCATCTACAACGGGTGCAAGCCGCTTTTGCACACGCAGAATACTCAGTTATACTTGACGAGCCTAGCATATGCAGATATGGCCTCTAACACGGAGACCGAAAGGTCGAGCGTGAATCATATAGTAGATATGATCAACATAAGATGTTCACCATTGAAAACTACTCCATCTCACGTGATGATCGGTTATGGTTTAGTTGATTTGGATCACGGATCACTTAGATGACTAGAGAGATGTCTGCTAAGTGGGAGTTCTTAAGTAATATGATTAATTGAACTTAAATTTATCATGAACTTAGTACCGATAGTATCTTGCTTGTCTATGTTTGTTTGTAGATAGATGGCTCGTGCTGTTGTTCCGCTTGAATTTAATGCTCCTTGAGAAAGCAAAGTTGAAAGATGATGGTAGCAATTACACGGATCGGGTCCGAGAATCGAGGATTATCCTCATTGCTGCATGTAAGAGTTACGCCCCGGATGCACCGCTGGGTGCCAGTTCGCTGGCCGATGCAACCGACGACGTTAAGAACGCTCTCGCAGAGCAAAGCCGATGACTACTTATAGTTCAAGGTGCCATGCTTTACGGCTTAGAACCGGTCTTCAACGACGCTTTTGAACGCTATGGAGCATATGAGATGTTCCAGAGTTGAAGTTGATATTTCAAATGTAATGCCCGGATTGAGAGATATGAAGTCTCCAATAAGTTCTATAGCTGCAAGATGGAGGAGAATGGGTCTGCTGCTGAGCACATACTCGTAATGTCCGGGTATTACAATCACTTGACTCAACTGGAGTTAATCTTCCTGATGATTGTGTCATTGATGTAATTCTTCAATCACCGCCACCAAGCTACAAAGGCTTCGTGATGAACTATAATATGCAAGGGTTAGTAAAGACTATGCTCGAGCTCTTCGCAATGCTAAAGGTCATGGAGGTAGAAATCAAGAAGGAGCATCAAGTGTTGATGGTCAATAAGACCACTAGTTTCAAGAAGAAAGGCAAAGGAAGAAGAAGGAACTTCAAGAAGAACAAGAAGCAAGTTGTCGTCAGAGAAGAAACCCAAGTCCGACCTAAACCTGAAATCGAGTGCTTCTACCGCAAGCAGATCGGTCACCGAAGCGGAACTGCCCCAAGTATTTGGCGGATAAGAAGGATGGCAAGGTGAACAAAGGTATATGTGATATACATGTTATTGATGTGTACCTTACTAGAGCTCGCAGAGCACTGGTATTTGATATCGGTTCTCTGCTAATATTTGCAACTCAAACAGGACTACGGATTGCTTAACACCGCAAAGGACGAGGTGACGGCGCGTTGGAAATGGTTCCAAAGTCGATGTGATCGCGGTCGGCACGCTACCTCTACATCTACCTTCGGATTAGTTTTAGACCTAAATAATTGTTATTTGGTGCCGCTGAGCATGAACATTATATCTGGATCTTGTTTGATGCGTAGACTGTTATTCATTTAAATCGAGAATAATGGTTGTTCTATTTATATGAGTAATATCTTTATGGTCATGCACCCTTGAAGAGTGGTCTATTTTTAATGAATCTCGATAGTAGTGATACATATTCATAATGTTGAAACCAAAAGATGCAGAGTTGATAATGATAGTGCAACTTATTTGTGGCAATCGCCGCTTAGGTCATATCGGTATAAAGCGCATGAAGAAACTCCATACCGATGGACTTTTGGAGTCACTTGATTATGAATCACTTGGCACTTATGTAACCGTGCCTCATGGGCAAGATGACTAGAACCCTGCTCTCCGACTATGGAGAGAGCAACAGATTTGTTGGAAATCATACATACATGTATGTGGTCCGATGAATGTTGAGGCTCGTGGCGGATATCGTTATTTTCACCTTCACAGATGATTTAAGCAGATATGGGTATATCTACTTAATGAAACATAAGTCTCAAACATTTGAAAAGTTCAAAGAATTTCAGAGTGAAGTTGAAAATCATCGTAATAAGAAAATAAAGTTTCTACGATCCGATCGTGGAGGCGAATATTTGAGTTACGAAGTTTGGTCTACATTTGAAACAATGCGAATAGTTTCAAGAACTCACGCCACCCGAACACCACAACGTAATGGTGTGTCCGAACGTCGAATCGCACTTTACTAGATATGGTGCGATCTATGATGTCTCTTACAGATTTACCGCTATCGCTTTGGGGTTATGCTCTTGAGACTACCGATTCACGCTGAATAGAACACCATTAAAATCCGCTGAGACGACACTTATGAACTATGGTTTAGCAAGAAACCAAAGTTGTCGCTTTCTTAAAGTTTGGGGATGCGATGCTTATGTGAAAAGCTTCAACCTGATAAGCTCGAACCCAAATCGAGAAATGTGTCTTCATAGGATACCCAAAGGAGACAGCTGGGTACACCTTCTATCACAGATCCAAGGCAAGACATTTGTTGTTAAGAATGGATCCTTTCTAGAGAAGGAGTTTCTCTCAAAGAAGTGAGGGAGGAAAGTAGAACTTGATGAGGTAATCTGTACCTTCTCCCTTATTGAAAGTAGTTTATCACAGAAACCGTTTCTCAGACATCTACACCAAATAGTGAGGAAGTTGATGATGTTGATCATGAAACTTCGATCAAGTTACTACAGTAACCTCGAGATCAACCAGAGTAAGATCCGCACTGAGTGGTACGTAATCCTGCTCGAAGTCATGCTACTAGATCATGATGAACCCACGAACTATGAAGAAGCGATGGTGAGCCCAGATTCCGCAAAATGGCTTGAGGCCATGAAATCGAGATGGGATCCATGTATGAAAACAAAGTGTGGATTTTGTTGACTTGCCCGAGGGTCGGCAAGCAATAGAAAACAAGTGGATCTTCAAGAAGAAGACCGACGCCGACGGTAATGTTATCGTTTATAGCTCGACTTGTCGCAAAGGGTTTTCGACAAGTTCAAGGGATTGACTACGATGAGACCTTCTCACCAGAGCGATGCTTAAGTCCGTCTGAATCATGTTAGCAATTGCCGATTTTATGATTATGAAATTTGGCAAATGGATGTAAAGACCGATTCTCTGAATGGATTTCTGGAAGAAGAGTTGTATATGATGCAACCGTAAGGTTTTATCGATCCAAAGGAGCTAATAAAGTGTGCAAGCTCCAACGATCCATTTATGGACCGGTGCAAGCATCTCGAGTTAGAATAAACGCTTTGATAGTGTGATCAAAGATTTGGGTTTATATGCATTTTGGAGAAGCTCAGATTTACAAGAAAGTGAGTGGAGCTCAGAGCATTTCTCGATATTATATGTAGATGACATATTACTAATCGGAAATGATATAGAATTTCTCGGATAGCATAAAGGATACTTGAATAAGAGTTTTTCAATGAAAGACCTCGTGAAGCTGCTTACATATTGGGCATCAAAATCTATAGAGATAGATCAAGACGCTTAATTGACTTTCACAAAGCACATACCTTGACAAAATTTTGAAGAAGTTCAAATGGATCAAGCAAAGAAAGGGTTCTTGCTCAGGTTACAAGGTGTGAAGTTGAGTAAGACTCAATGCCCACCACCGCAGAAGATAGAGAGAAAATGAAAGATGTTCCCTATGCTTCAGCCATAGGCTCTATCATGTATGCAATGTGGTACTGCACTCGATGTGTGCCTTGCTATAAGCTTAGCAGGAGGTACCAAAGTAATCCAGAGTGGATCATCGACAATCGTCAAGAACATCCCGAAATACCCGAAAAGGACTAAGGATATGTTTCTCGATATGGAGGTGACAAAGAGCTCATCGTGAATGGTTACGCTGATGCAAGTTGACATCGATCCGACGATTCTAAATCGCAAACCGGATACGATTTACACTAAACGGAGGAGCCGCTAGCCATTGCAGTTCTAAACAAAGCGTCAGAGCGGATCTACATGTGAAGCGGAGTACATAGCAGCTTCGGAAGCAGCTAATGAAGGAGTCTCGATGAAGGAGTTCATATCCCATCTAGGTGTCATACCTAGTGCATCGGGTCCAATGAAAATCTTTTGTGACAATATCGAGCAATTGCTTTAGCAAAGGAATCCAGATTTCACAAGAGAACCAAGCACATCAAGAGACGCCTCAATTCCATCCGGACTTAGTCCGTGGGGAGACATAGAGATTTGTAAGATACATACGGATCCGAATGTAAGCAACCCTGCTGACTAAGCCTCTTCCACGAGCAAAACATGATCAACACCAAGACTCCATGGGTGTTAGAATCATTACTATGTAATCTAGATTATCGACTCTAGTGCAAGTGGGAGATCAAGGAAATATGCCCTAGAGGCAATAATAAAGTTATTATTTATTTCCTTATTTCATGATAAATGTTTATTATTCATGCTAGAATTGTATTAACCGAAACATAATACATGTGTGAATACATAGACAAAACAAGAGTGTCACTAGTATGCCTCTACTAGACTAGCTTGTTAATCAAAGATGGTTATGTTTCCTAACCATGAACAAGGAGTTGTTATTTGATTAACAAGGTCACATCATTAGTTGAATGATCTGATTGACATGACCCATTCCATTAGCTTAGCACACGATCGCTTAGTATGTTGCTATTGCTTTTATCCATGACTTATACATGTTCCTATAACTATGAGATTATGCAACTCCTGCTTACCGGAGGAACACTTTGGTACTACCAAACGCCACAACGAATCGGGTGATTATAAAGGAGTACTACAGTGTCTCCAAAGGCGATGTTGGGTTGGCGATTTCGAGATTAGGATTTGTCATCCGATTGTCGGAGAGGTATCTCCGCCCTCTCGGTAATGCACATCACTTAAGCCTTGCAAGCATTACAACTAATGAGTTAGTGAGATGATGTATTACGGAACGAGTAAAGAGACTTGCTTAACTAGATTGAACTAGGTATTGATACCGACGATCAATCTCTCAAGTAACATACCGATGACAAAGGGAACAACGATGTTGTTATGCGGTCCGACCGATAAAGATCTTCGAGAATATGTAGGAGCCAATATGGGCATCCAGTGTCGCTGATTGGTTATTGACCGAGACGGTTCGGTCATGTCTACATTGTTCTCGAACCGTAGGGTCCGCACGCTAAGGTTTCAATGACGGCTATATTATGAGTTTGTGTATTTTGATGTACCAAGGAGTTCGGAGTCCCTGATGTGATCACGACATGACGAGGAGTCTCAAATGGTCGAGACATAAAGATTGATATATTGAAGGCTATATTCGACACCGGAATGGTTCCGAAGTTTCGGAAAAATCGAGTGCCGGAGGGGTTACCGAACCCCCGGGAAGTAATGGGCCTTGGGCCTGAGAGGGAGAGAGAGGGCTGCACCAGGAGGTGGCGCGCCCTTCCCTGGGAGTCCGAATAGGACAAGGAGGGGGGCCGCCTTCCCCTCTCTCTCTCCTTCTCCTTCCTTCCCTCCTTCCTAGTTGGATTAGGAAAGGGGAGTCCTACTCCCAGGAGGAGGACTCCTCCCTTGGCGTGCCTCCTAGGCCGGCCGGCCTCCCCCTGCTCCTTTATATACGGGGCAGGGGGCACCCTAGAACACACAAGTTGATCTTGAGATCGCTCTCAGCCGTGCAGCGGTGCCCTCCACCATATTCCACCTCGGTCATACTGTCAGCGGTGCTTAGGCGGCCTCGCGCCTGTAGAACATCAAGATCGCCACCACGCCTGTCAGGCCGACGAACTCCCTCCCGAGCTCGGCTGGATCGGAGCCCAGGAGCGCCATCGAGCTGTACGCAGTGTCAAGAACTCGGGGCGCCGAGTAACGGCGCCGGATCGGTCGGATCGCGAGGAGAACGACGACTACTTCTCTACGCTAGATCGCTTCCGCTTCGGGTCTACGAGGGTATGAGACAACACTCTCCTCTGCTGCTATGCATCACCATGATCTTGCGTAGCGAGGAAATTTTTGAAATTACTATTCTCCCAACACTTATGTGAAAAAGTTTCTTCCCCGATAAGCTCAAACCCAAATCGGAGAAGTGCTGCCTTCATAGAATACCCAAAGGAAATTGTTGGGTACACCTTCTATCACAGATCCGAAGGCAAAACATTCGTTGTTAATAAATGGATCCTTTCTAGAGAAGGAGTTTCTCTTGAAGAAGTGTGGGAGGAAAGTAGAACTTGATGAGGTAACTGCACTGTTCCTTTATTGGAAAGTAGTTCATCACAAAAAATCTGTTCCTTTGACTATTACACCAATTAGTGAGGAAGCTAATGATGATGATCATGTAACTTCAGATCAAGTTACTACCGAATCTCGTGAGGTAAACCAGAGTGAGATCCGCACTGAGTGGTACGGTAATCCTGCTCGAATTCATGTAACTAGACCATGATGAACCTACGAACTATGAGGAAGCGATGATGAGCCCAGATTCGAAATGGCTTGAGGCCATGAAATCTGAGATGAGATCCATGTATGAGAACAATAGATAGTCTAATATGAATACGTGTTTTGCTTCGGTTGACGTTTTCTAAAACACAGAATACAACACAATCTGCAGATGTGTACGCACGTGTGGCGCGTTCATGCAGACATCTTACGCCCGGCCAGTTTAATCACGTTGTTTATGTTTTAAAACCCGAAAATTGATTATTCAAACCATGCATGCACTTTGTAGTTCATTTTATGTATGAATAATGAGGCTCAGAGAAAGATACTCCATCCGCTCTAAAATAGATGACTCAATTTTGTACTAACTTTATGTGAGCAACTCATTGGATCGGAGGAGAATTAGGGATTCGAATTCAAACTGGAAGAAGAGTTTCGGTAGCTATCCTCCCATCCACCCACACTGCTATCCGACATACACCGCCAAGCCGCCATCCGCTCCAGCCAGCTATTACAGTGAGGGATCGACATCTATTTAAACCAAAGGACCGCTGGCTCGTTAACGGCCAGTCAGTAGTCGCCGAGCCAGCATGAGGGTTGGCTTGCTCGCTTGGGCCGCCGGGCCGCACATCTCCTTGTTTGACTTGGTAACGCCGCCTTCTCGTCACGGATCAGCTACAAGGCGCCCGATCGAACCAGAGGTTCGGCCCTCGCCTTGGCGACGCCGACATCCCTCTCTTGTGAACCGCTTGTCCCCAAGCCGGAGCGCCGCTGAAACTCCTCGCTTCAACGAATCCAAGTCTTCCTAAGTAGCGGTGGTCGCGCATCATTACCCAGAGGATTAAACCTTGCATCACTGCTTTGTGGCCGGACCGACGACGCGATTTATCCGTAACTTGAACAGCACTTGCGTGTGGCTGTAGGAGAAGGTAATCGTGTGCACCGGAGTCGCTGGCGGAATGAATTTCTTGAGCTGAGAAACATGAAATATCGGATGTATGCGATCGCCGAGGCAACTCATCAGATGCAACATCGCCAATTTTGTCGAGGATCTTGTAAGGACCAAAATACTTGAAGGAGAGTTTATGATTGGCTCGTCTCGACGATCGATGATTGCACATATGGTTGCAGCTTGAGGAATACGAGATCGCTGACATCAAAAACGCGCCAATCCGCTTATTGTCCGCTCGATGTTTCATTCTCTCGTTGAACACGAGCAAATGCCGCTTGATCGAAGCGATCATCAATCGTCGGAGTCCAACCACGCATTGGATGTCGACAGAGCAATTGTATCGAGGCGATATCCCAAAAACCGCTGTGTCTGGCCCATAAATGATCTCGAATGGCGATTTGTTCAAGTAGAATGCCGCTTGGTATTATACCGTAACTCACAAAGTGACAAACCATTTGCTCCATTTAGTAGGATGAGCACTAATGAAACAACACAAGAAGCACTCAATTTGCCGATTCACCCTTTCGCTTGGCCGCCGGCCGGGCGATAAGCTGGCTCATGTTGAGTTCTCGCCCAGCTTGATATAAGTAGCTGCCGAAGGTGCTAGTGAAGATTGGATCTCACACGATTATGAGCCTAGGCATACCATGTAACTTGTACACATTATCTATGAAAACGCCACCACTTTCTCGAGCATTGAAGGGGTGTGAGAGAGGAATGAGATGGCCATATTTAGAGAACTTGTCGATTACCACCAATATGCGCTTGTATTGAAGGATGTAGGAAGGCCTGAAATAAAATCCATGGATACAAGATCCCAAGCTTTGGAAGGTACTCGCAGAGAGATAATAATCCGTGGTAATCGAACTCTCTCGTTTAGCTTGTCGGCATACCAAACAGATCGGACTTGAGTTTTGATGAAGGTTTTCATTCCTTGCCACCAAGAGGGAGATAATTCTTTGTATGTAACAGAAATCCGTAATGCCCCCAACTGGACTAGCATGGAAGGCTGTAAAAATCTTGAGGTGCAAATCTGCAGCAGGTCCAACCCAAATACTATTCTTGTAACGAAGGAGACCTTGGTGCAGAGAAAACTGTGGCTGGGATGCAGGATCTATAGCTAGCTTTTGCAAGATGTCTTGTGTTTTAGGGTCACCATTGTAGCTCTTAACAATTTCCAGCAACCATGTAGGTTGTGCACAAGAAATTTGATAGAGGGTTGTTCCATCAGGAGGTCTCCTGGAAAGTGCATCAACAGCAGCATTGGTGTTTCCTTGTTTATACTGAATTGTGTAGTTCAAGCCCAGTAACTTAGTTAAACATTTCTGCTGCCATGGGGTATGCAATCTATGATCTTGCAAGTGTGCCAAACTTTTGTGGTCAGTCTTGATAATGAATTGTTGCATCTGCAAGTATGACCTCCACTGTGAAGGAAATATGCCCTAGAGGCAATAATAAAGTTATTATTTATTTCCTTATTACATGATAAATGTTTATTATTCATGCTAGAATTGTATTAACCGGAAACATAATACATGTGTGAATACATAGACAAACAGAGTGTCACTAGTATGCCTCTACTAGACTAGCTTGTTAATCAAAAATGGTTAAGTTTCCTAACCATAGACAAAGGAGTTGTCATTTGATTAACAAGGTCACATCATTAGTTGAATGATCCGATTGACATGACCCATTCCATTAGCTTAGCACCCGATCGCTTAGTATGTTGCTATTGCTTTTATCCATGACTTATACATGTTCCTATAACTATGAGATTATGCAACTCCTGCTATCGGAGGAACACTTTGGGTACTACCAAACATCACAACGAATCGGGTGATTATAAAGGTGCTCTACAGTGTGTCTCCAAAGGTACTTGTTGGGTTGGCGATTTCGAGATTAGGATTTGTCACTCCGAATGCTCTGAGAGGTATCTCTGGCCCTCTCGTAATGCACATCACTTAAGCCTTGAAGCATTGCAACTAATGAGTTAGTTGAGATGATGTATTACGGAACGAGTAAAGAGACTTGCCAAGAACGAGATTGAACTAGGTATTGATACCGACGATCGAATCTCTGCAAGTAACATACCGATGACAAAGGAACAACATATGTTGTTATGCGGTCCGACCGATAAAGATCTTCATAGAATATGTAGGAACCAATATGGGCATCCAGGTCCCGCTATTGGTTATTGACCGAGACGGTCTCGGTCATGTCTACATTGTTCTCGAACCGTAGGGTCCGCACGCTTGAGGTTTCGGCGATGCTTATATTATGAGTTTATGAGTTTTGATGTACTGAAGGAGTTCGGAGTCCCGGATGAGATCGGGACATGACGAGGAGTCTTGAAATGGTCGAGACGTAAAGATCGATATATTGGACGACTATATTCTGAGTTCGGAAAGGTTCCGAGTGATTCGGTATTTTTCGAGTACCGAGAGTTACGGAATTCGTATTGGGCCTCATTGGCCATACGAAAAGAGAGAGGGGTTTAAGGGTGGCCGCACCTCCCTTTGGCTAGTCCGAATTGGACTAGGAGGGGCGCCTTCCTTCCTTCTCCTTCTCTCTTCCCTTTCCTTCTCTCCTACTCCTACTATATGGAAGGGTTCCTAGTTCGATTAGAAGGGGGAATCTTACTCCCTGGGAGTAGGACTCCCTAGGGCGCGCCATAGAGAGGGCCGCCCTCCCTCCTCCACTCCTTTATATACGGGGTAGGGGCACCCCATGGAACACACAAGTTGATCCTGAGATCGCCTTAGCTCAGTAGCGGTGCCCCTCCACCATATTCCACCTCGGTCATATCAGAAGCGGTGCTTAGGCGGCCCCGATCGGTAGAACATCAAGATCGCTACCACGCCGTCAGGCCGACGGAACTCTCTCCCGAGCTTTGCTGGATCGGAGCCCAAGGAGTGTCACCGAGCTGTACGTGTGTCAAGAACCCGAGGCGCCGGAGTAACGGCGCTGGATCGTTGATCGCGAGGAGAACGCACGACTACTTCCTCTATGTTACGCCAACGCTCCGCTTCGGGTTCACGAGGGCACGAGACAACACTCTCCCTCGCTGCTATGCATCACCATGATCTTGCGGTGCATAGGAAAATTTTGAAATTACTACGTTCCCCAACAAAGGCATCCGAGCCTAGGTTTTATGGTTTGATGTTTTGCACGAGTAGAACACAAGTGAGTTGTGGACTATATAAGTCATATCGCCTACCAAAGATGTCATACTTTGGTTCAGCGGTATTGTGAGATGAAGCGCCCGACCGACATTACGCCAGACGCTTACGCGAGACCGGTTTCACTGCTACGAGCACTCGTGCTTAAAGGTGGTTGGCGGTGTCTGCCTCTCTCACTTTAGTTGAACTGAGTGCGGCTACGCCCGGTCCTTGTGAAGGTTAAAATGGAGTCTATTTGACGAAGTATCGCTGTGGTTTTGATGCGAGGTGAGATTGGTTCTTGCTTCACCAGTAGCAGCCACGTAAAACTTGCAACAACAAAGTAGAGGACGCCTAACTTGTTTTTGCAGGCATGTTGTGATGTGATATGGCCAAGACATGATGCTATATTTTATTGTATGAGATGATCATGTTTTGTAACCGGTTATCGCAATCGCAGAGCCATATGGTTGTCGCTTATTGTATGAAATGCAACGCTTCAGTAATTGCTTTTACTTTATCACTAAGCGGTAGCGATAGTCGAGAAGCAATAGATGGCGAAACGACAACGATGCTACGATGGAGATCAAGGTGTCGCTACCGGTGACGATGGTGATCATGATGGTGCTTCGAGATGGAGATCACAAGCACAAGAAGATGATGGCCATATCATATCACTTATATTGATTGCATGTGATGTTTATCCTTTATGCATCTTATCTTGCTTTGATCGACGGTAGCATTTTAAGATGATCTCTCACTAAAATTATCAAGTAGTGTTCTCCCGAGTATGCACCGCTGCCAAAGTTCGTCGTGCCTGCACACCACGTGATGATCGGGTGTGATAAGCTCACGTCCATCTACAACGGTGCAAGCCGTTTTGCACACGCAGTAATACTCAAAGTTAAACTTGACGAGCCTAGCATATGCAGATATGGCCTCGAACACGGAGACCGAAAGGTCGAGCATGAATCATATAGTAGATATGATCAACATAGTGATGTTCACCATTGAAAACTACTCCATCTCACGTGATGATCGGTTATGGTTTAGTTGATTTGGGTCACGGATCACTTAGATGACTAGAGAGATGTCTGCCTAAGTGGGAGTTCTTAAGTAATATGATTAATTGAACTTAAATTTATCATGAACTTAGTCCCGTAGTATTTTGCAAATTATGTTATAGATCAATAGCTCGCGTTGTTGCTTTCATATGTTTATTTTGATATGTTCCTAGAGAAAATTGTGTTGAAAAATGTTAGTAGCAATGATGCGGATTGGATCCGTGATGTGAGGTTTATCCTCATTGCTGCACAGAAGAATTATGTCCTTAATGCACCGCTAGGTGACAAACCTATTGCAGAGCAGATGCGACGTTATGAACGCTTGGCTAGCTCACTATGATGACTACTTGATAGTTTTGTGCACCATGCTTTCGCTTAGAATCGGACTTCAAAGATGTTTTGAACATCATGGACCATATGAGATGTTGCAGAGTTGAAGTTAATATTTCAAGCAAATACCCGAGTTGAGAGATATGAAGTCTCCAACAAGTTCTATAGCTAAAAGATGGAGGAGAATCGCTCAACTAGTGAGCATGTGCTCGATTGTCTGGTACTACAATCACTTGAATCAAGTGGGAGTTAATCTTCTAGATAAGATAGTGATTGATGAATTTTCTAGTCACCATCACCAAGTTAGTAGAACTTCGTGATGAACTATAGTATGCAAGGATGATGAAAATGATTCCCAGTTTTCATGATGATGAAATCGATGAAGGTGGAAATCAAGAAAGAACATCAAGTGTCGATGGTTAACAATACCACTAGTTTCAAGAAAATGGCAAAGGGATAGAAGGAACTTCAAGAAGAACGGCAAGCAAGTTGTCGCTCAAGTGAAGAAGCCCAAGTCCGACCTAAGCTCGAGACTAAGTGCTTCTACCGCAAAGGGACCGGTCACTAGAAGCGTAACTACCCCAAGTATTTGGCGGATAAGAAGGATGGCAAAGTGAACAAAGGTATATTTGATATACATGTTATTGATGTGTACTTTACTAGTGTTTATAGCAACCCCTCGGTATTTGGTACTGGTTTAGTTACTAAGAGTAGTAACTCGAATCGGGAGTTGCATAATAAACAGAAACTAGTTAAGGGTGAAGTGACGATGTGTGTTGAAAGTAGTTTCAAGATTGATATGATCATCATCGCACACTCCCTATACTTTCAGGATTAGTGTTGAACCTAAATAAATGTTATTTGGTATTTGCGTTGAGCATAAATATGATTTGATCATGTTTATTGCAATACGGTTATTCATTTAAGTAAGAGAATAAACTGTTGTTCTCGCTTACATGAATAAAACCTTATATGGTTACACACCCAATGAAAATGGTTCATTGGATCTCGATCATAGTGATACACATATTCATAATATTGAAACCAAAAGATGCAAAGTTAATAATGATAGTGCAACTTATTTGTGGCATCGCCGCTTAGGTCATATTATGTAAAGCGATGAAGAAACTCCATGCCGATGGGATTTTGGAATCACTTGGTTATGAATCACTTGATGCTTAAGTAACCATGCCTCATGGGCAAGATGACTAAGACTCCGCTTCTCCTAATGAAAGGAGCGAGCAACCGACTTATTGGAAATAATACATACCGATGTATGCGATCCAATGAGTGTTAAGGTCACAAGGGCATCGTTATTTTCTCGACCTTCACAGATGATTTGAGAAGATATGGGTATATCTACTTGATGAAACATAAGTCTGAAATAGTTGAAAGGTTCAAAGAATTTCAGAGTGAAGTGGAAAAATCATCGTGACAAGAAAATAAGGTTTCTACGATCCGATCATGGAGACAAATATTTGAGTTACGAAGTTTGGTCTTCAATTAAAACAATGTGGAATAGTTTCACAAATTCATGCCACCGAACACCACATCATAATGGTGTGTCCGAACGCCATAACCGCATTTTATTGATATAGTACAATCTATGATGTTTCTTACCGATTTACCAATATCGCTCGGGATCATGCATTAGAGACAACTGCATTCACGTTAAATAGGGCACATCTAAATCCGTTGAGACGACACTATATGAACAGTGGTTTAGCAAGAAACCAAAGTTGTCGTTTCTTAAAGTTTGGGGCTACGATGCTTATTGAAGGAAATATGCCCTAGAGGCAATAATAAAGTTATTATTTATTTCCTTATATCATGATAAATGTTTATTATTCATGCTAGAATTGTATTAACCGGAAACATAATACATGTGTGAATATATAGACAAACAGAGTGTCACTAGTATGCCTCTACTTGACTAGCTTGTTGATCAAAGATGGTTATGTTTCCTAACCATGAACAAGGAGTTGCTATTTGATTAACAAGGTCACATCATTAGTTGAATGATCTGATTGACATGACCCATTCCATTAGCTTAGCACCCGGTCGTTTAGTATGTTGCTATTGCTTTTATCCATGACTTATACATGTTCCTATAACTATGAGATTATGCAACTCCTGCTTATCGGAGGAATACTTTGGTACTACCAAACGCCACAACGAATCGGGTGATTATAAAGGAGTACTACAGTGTCTCCAAAGGTAGATGTTGGGTTGGCGATTTTGAGATTAGGATTTGTCACTCCGATTGTCGGAGAGGTATCTCGGGCTCCTCTCGGTAATACACATCACTTAAGCCTTGCAAGCATTACAACTAATGAGTTAGCTGTGAGATGATGTATTACGAACGAGTAAAGAGACTTGCCGGTAACGAGATTGAACTAGGTATTGATACCGACGATCGAATCTCGCAAGTAACATACCGATGACAAAGGAACAACGATGTTGTTATGCGGTCCGACCGATAAAGATCTTCAGAGAATATGTAGGAGCCAATATGGGCATCCAGTCCCGCTATTGGTTATTGACCGAGACGGTCTCGGTCATGTCTACATTGTTCTCGAACCGTAGGGTCCGCACGCTTAAGGTTTCAAGACGCTTATATTATGAGTTTGTGTATTTTGATGTACCGAAGAGTTCGAGTCCCTGATGTGATCACGACATGACGAGGAGTCTCAAATGGTCGAGACATAAAGATTGATATATTGACGGCTATATTCGACACCGGAAAGGTTCCGAAGTTTCGTAAAAATCGGAGTGCCGAGGGGTTACCGAACCCCCGAGGAAGTAATGGGCCTTATTGGGCCGAGAGGGAGAGAGAGGGCCGCACCAGAGGTGGCGCCCCCCTGTGGGAGTCCGAATAGACAAGGAGGGGGCGCGCCCCTTCCCTCCTCTCCTCTCCTCTCCTTCCTTCCCCTTCCTCCTTCCTAGTTGACTAGGAAAGGGAGTCCTACTCCCACTAGGAGGAGGACTCCTCCCTTGGCGCGCCTCAGGGCCGGCCGCCCTCCCCCTTGCTCCTTTATATACGGGGGTGGGGGCACCCTAGAACACACAAGTTGATCCTTGAGATCGCTCTCAGCCGTGTGCGCGTGCCCCTCCACCATAATCCACCTCGGTCATATCGTAGCGTGCTTAGGCGAAGCCCTCGCCGGTAGAACATCAAGGTCGCCACCACGCCGTCAGGCCGACGGAACTCTCTCCCCGAGCTTTGCTGGATCGAGCCCGAGGAGCGCCACCGAGCTGTACGCGGTGTCAAGAACTCGGAGGCGCCGAGTAACGGCGCTGGATCGGTTGATCGCGAGGAGAACGCACGACTACTTCCTCTACGCCAGATCGCTTCCGCTTCGGGTTCACGAGGGTACGAGACAACACTCTCCCTCTCGCTGCTATGCATCACCATGATCTTGCGCGCGTAGGAAATTTTTGAAATTACTACGCTCCCCAACAAAGGGTGTCGAGCCTAGGTTTTATGTGTTGATTTTATATGCACGAGTAGAACACAAGTGAGTTGTGGATTATATAAGTCATACCGCCTACCAAAGATGTCATACTTTGGTTCAGCGGTATTGTGAGATGAAGCGCCCGACCGACATTACGCCAGACGCTTACGCGAGACTGGTTTCACCGCCACGAGCACTCGCTGCTTAAAGGTGACCAAGGGTGTCTGCTCTCTCACTTTAGTTGAACCGAAAGTGGCTACGCCCGGTCCTTGTGAAGGTTAAAACGAGTCTATTTGACAAACTATCGCTGTGGTTTTGATGCGAGGTAAGAACGGTTCTTGCTAAAGCCCGTAGCAGCCACGTAAAATTTGCAACAACAAAGTAGAGGATGTCTAACTTGTTTTTGCAGGCATGTTGTGATGTGATATGGTCAAGACGTGATGCTATATTTTATTGTATGAGATGATCATGTTTTGTAACCGGTTATCGGCAATCGGCGGAGCCATATGGTTGTCGCTTATTGTATGAAATGCAACGCTCTGTAATTGCTTTTACTTTATCACTAAGCGGTAGCGATAGTCGAGAAGCAATAGATGGCGAAACGACAATGATGCTACGATGGAGATCAAGGTGTCGCTACCGGTGACGATGGTGATCACGACGGTGCTTCGAGATGGAGATCACAAGCACAAGATGATGATGGCCATATCATATCACTTATATTGATTGCATGTGATGTTTATCCTTTATGCATCTTATCTTGCTTTGATCGACGGTAGCATTTTAAGATGATCTCTCACTAAAATTATCAAGTAGTGTTCTCCCGAGTATGCACCGCTGCAAAGTTCGTCGTGTCGAGACACCACGTGATGATCGGGTGTGATAAGCTCACGTCCATCTACAACGGGTGCAAGCCAGCTTTTGCACACGCCGAATACTCAAAGTTATACTTGACGAGCCTAGCATATGCGATATGGCCTCGAACACGGAGACCGAAAGGTCGAGCGTGAATCATATAGTAGATATGATCAACATAAGATGTTCACCATTGAAAACTACTCCATCTCACGTGATGATCGGTTATGGTTTAGTTGATTTGGATCACGGATCACTTAGATGACTAGAGAGATGTCTGCCTAAGTGGGAGTTCTTAAGTAATATGATTAATTGAACTTAAATTTATCATGAACTTAGTACCGATAGTATCTTGCTTGTCTATGTTTGTTTGTAGATAGATGGCTCGTGCTGTTGTTCCATTGAATTTTAATGCGCTCCTTGAGAAAGCAAAGTTGAAAGATGATGGTAGCAATTACACGGATCGGGTCCGTAATCGAGGATTATCCTCATTGCTGCACGTAAGAGTTACGCCCCGATGCACCGCTGGGTGCCAGCCCGCCGCCGATGCAACCGACGACGCTAAGAACGCCCGCGCAGCAAAGCCGATGACTACTCTATAGTTCAAGCAGCCATGCTTTACGGCTTAGAACCGGTCTTCAACGACGCTTTGAACGCCATGGAGCATATGAGATGTTCCGAGTTGAAGTTGATATTTCAAATGTAATGCCCGGATTGAGAGATATGAAGTCTCCAATAAGTTCTATAGCTGCAAGATGGAGGAGAATGGGTCTGCTGCTGAGCACATACTCGTAATGTCCGGTATTACAATCACTTGACTCAACCGGAGTTAATCTTCCGGATGATTGTGTCATTGATGTAATTCTTCAATCACCGCCACCAAGCTACAAAGGCTTCGTGATGAACTATAATATGCAAGGGTTAGTAAAGACTATGCTCGAGCTCTTCGCAATGCTAAAGGTCATGGAGGTAGAAATCAAGAAGGAGCATCAATTGTTGATGGTCAATAAGACCACTAGTTTCAAGAAGAAAGGCAAAGGGAAGAAGAAAGGAACTTCAAGAAGAACAAAGCAAACAAGTTGTCGCCAGAGAAGAAACCCAAGTCCGGACCTAAACCTGAAACTGAGTGCTTCTACCGCAAGCGATCGTCATCGAAGCGGAACTGCCCCAAGTATTTGGCGGATAAGAAGGATGGCAAGGTGAACAAAGGTATATGTGATATACATGTTATTGATGTGTACCTTACTAGAGCTCGCAGAGCACTGGTATTTGATATCGGTTCTGCTGCTAATATTTGCAACTCAAACAGGACTACGAATTGCTTAACACCGCAAAGGACGAGGTGACGATGCGCTGGGAAATGGTTCCAAAGTCGATGTGATCGCGGTCGGCATGCTACCTCTACACCTACCTTCGGATTAGTTTTAGACCTAAATAATTGTTATTTGGTGCCGCGCTGAGCATGAACATTATATCTGGATCTTGTTTGATGCAGACGGTTATTCATTTAAATCAGAGAATAATGGTTGTTCTATTTATATGAGTAATATCTTTATGGTCATGCACCCTTGAAGAGTGGTCTATTTTAATGAATCTCGATAGTAGTGATACACATATTCATAATGTTGAAACCAAAAGATGTAGAGTTGATAATGATAGTGCAACTTATTTGTGGCAATCGCCGCTTAGGTCATATCGGTATAAAGCGCATGAAGAAACTCCATACCGATGGACTTTTGGAGTCACTTGATTATGAATCACTTGGCACTTATGTAACCGTGCCTCATGGGCAAGATGACTAGAACCCCGCTTCTCCAGACTATGGAGAGAGCAACAGATTTGTTGGAAATCATACATACGATGTATGTGGTCCGATGAATGTTGAGGCTCGTATGATATCGTTATTTTCTCACCTTCACAGATGATTTAAGCAGATATGGGTATATCTACTTAATGAAGCATAAGTCCAAACATTTGAAAAGTTCAAAGAATTTCAGAGTGAAGTTGAAAATCATCGTAATAAGAAAATAAAGTTTCTACGATCCGATCGTGGAGGCGAATATTTGAGTTACGAGTTTGGTCTACATTTGAAACAATGCGAATAGTTTCAACTCACGCCACCCGAACACCACAACGTAATGGTGTGTCCGAACGTCAGAATCGCACTTTACTAGATATGGTGCGATCTATGATGTCTCTTACAGATTTACCGCTATCATTTTGGGTTATGCTCTTGAGACGGCCGATTCACGCTGAATAGAACACCGCAAAAGTCCATTGAGACGACACCTTATGAACTATGGTTTGGCAAGAAACCAAAGTTGTCGCTTTCTTAAAGTTTGGGGATGCGATGCTTATGTGAAAAGCTTCAACCCGATAAGCTCGAACCCAAATCGAGAAATGTGTCTTTATAGGATACCCAAAGGAGACAGTTGGGTACACCTTCTATCACAGATCCGAAGGCAAGACATTTGTTGTTAAGAATGGATCCTTTCTAGAGAAGGAGTTTCTCTCAAAGAAGTGAGTGGGAGGAAAGTAGAACTTGATGAGGTAATCGTATCTTCTCCCTTATTGAAAAGTAGTTTATCGCAGTAAACCGTTTCGAGACATCTACACCAAATAGTGAGGAAGTTGATGATGTTGATCATGAAACTTCAGATCAAGTTACTACGTAACCTCGAGATCAACCAGAGTAAGATCCGCACTGAGTGGTACGGTAATCCTGTTCGAAGTCATGCTACTAGATCATGATGAACCTACTAACTATGAAGAAGCGATGGTGAGCCCAGATTCCGCAAAATGGCTTGAGGCCATGAAATCGAGATGGGATCCATGTATGAAAACAAAGTGTGGATTTTGGTCGACTTGCCCGAGGGTCGGCAAGCAATAGAAAACAAGTGGATCTTCAAGAAGAAGACCGACGCCGACGGTAATATTATCGTTTATTAAAGCTCGACTTGTCGCAAAGGGTTTTCGACAAGTTCAAGGGATTGACTACGATGAGACCTTCTCACCAGAAGCGATGCTTAAGTCCGTCTGAATCATGTTAGCAATTGCCGATTTTATGATTATGAAATTTGGCAAATGGATGTAAAGACCGCATTCCTCGAATGGATTTCTGAAGAAGAGTTGTATATGATGCAACCGTAAGGTTTTATCGATCTAAAGGAGCTAACAAAGTATGCAAGCTCCAAAGGATCCATTTATGGACCGTGCAAGCATCTCGAGTTGAATAAACGCTTGATAGTGTGATCAAAGATTTGGGTTTATACGCACTTTTGGAGAAGCCTCAGATTTACAAGAAAGTGAGGGAGCTCAGAGCATTTCGATATTATATGTAGATGACATATTACTAATCGGAGATATAGAATTTCCGATAGCATAAAGGGATACTTGAATAAGAGTTTTTCAATGAAGGACCTCGTGAAGCTGCTACATATTGGGCATCAAAATCTATAGAGATAGATCAAGACGCTTAATTGACTTTCACAAAGCACATACCTTGACAAAATTTTGAAGAAGTTCAAAATGGATCAAGCAAAGAAAGGGTTCTTGCCTGTGTTACAAGGTGTGAAGTTGAGTAAGACTCAATGCCCACCACCGCAGAAGATAGAGAGAAAATGAAAGATGTTCCTATGCTTCAGCCATAGGCTCTATCATGTATGCAATGTCGGTACCGCACTGATGTGTGCCTTGCTATAAGCTTAGCAGGAGGTACCAAAGTAATCCAGAGTGGATCATCGACAGCGTCAAGAACATCCCGAAATACCGAAAAGGACTAAGGATATGTTTCTCAGATATGGAGGTGACAAAGAGCTCATCGTAAATGGTTACGCTGATGCAAGTTGACACACCGATCCGGACGATTCTAAATCGCAAACCGGATACGATTTACACTAAACGGAGGAGCTGTCATGGTGCAGTTCTAAACAAAGCGTCAGAGCGGGATGTACATGTGAAGCGGAGTACATAGCAGCTTCGAAGCAGCTAATGAAGGAGTCTGATGAAGGAGTTCATATCCCATCTAGGTGTCATACCTAGTGCATCGGGTCCAATGAAAATCTTTTGTGACAATATCGAGCAATTGCTTTAGCGAAGGAATCCAGATTTCACAAGAGAACCAAACACATCAAGAGACGCTCAATTCCATCCGGACTTGGTCCGTGGGAGACATAGAGATTTGTAAGATACATACGGATCTCAATGTAGCGCACTGCTGACTAAGCCTCTTCCACGAGCAAAACATGATCAACACCAAGACTCCATGGGTGTTAGAATCATTACTATGTAATCTAGATTATTGACTCTAGTGCAAGTGGGAGATCAAGGAAATATGCCCTAGAGGCAATAATAAAGTTATTATTTATTTCCTTATATCATGATAAATGTTTATTATTCATGCTAGAATTGTATTAACCGAAACATAATACATGTGTGAATATATAGACAAACAGAGTGTCACTAGTATGCCTCTACTTGACTAGCTTGTTAATCAAAGATGGTTATGTTTCCTAACCATGAACAAGGAGTTGTTATTTGATTAACAAGGTCACATCATTAGTTGAATGATCTAATTGACATGACCCATTCCATTAGCTTAGCACCCATCGCTTAGTATGTTGCTATTGCTTTTATCCATGACTTATACATGTTCCTATAACTATGAGATTATGCAACTCCTGCTTACCGGAGGAATACTTTGGTACTACCAAACGCCACAACGAATCGGGTGATTATAAAGGAGTACTACAGTGTCTCCAAAGGTAGATGTTGGGTTGGCGATTTCGAGATTAGGATTTGTCATCCGATTGTCGAGAGGTATCTCTCGCCCTCTCGTAATACACATCACTTAAGCCTTGCAAGCATTACAACTAATGAGTTAGCTGTGAGATGATGTATTACGAACGAGTAAAGAGACTTGCCGTAGAACGAGATTGAACTAGGTATTGATACCGACGATCGAATCTCGCAAGTAACATACCGATGACAAAGGGAACAACGATGTTGTTATGCGGTCTCGACCGATAAAGATCTTCGAGAATATGTAGGAGCCAATATGGGCATCCAGTCCCGCTATTGGATATTGACCGAGACGGTCTCGGTCATGTCTACATTGTTCTCGAACCGTAGGGTCTGCACGCTTAAGGTTTCAATGACGGTTATATTATGAGTTTGTGTATTTTGATGTACCGAAGAGTTTGGAGTCCCTGATGTGATCACGACATGACGAGGAGTCTCAAATGGTCGAGACATAAAGATTGATATATTGACGGCTATATTCGACACCGAAAGGTTCTCGAAGTTTCCGAAAAATCGGAGTGCCGGAGGGGTTACCGAACCCCCGGGAAGTAATGGGCCTTATTGGGCCGAGAGGGGAGAGAGAGGGCCGCACCAGAGGTGGCACGCCCCCCTGTGGAGTCCGAATAGGACAAGGAGGGGGGCGCCCCCTTTTCCTCTCTCTCCCTCTCCTTCCTTCCCCTTCCTCCTTCCTAGTTGATTAGGAAAGGGAGTCCTACTCCCACCAGGAGGAGGACTCCCTCCCTTGGCGCGCCCCCTAGGCCGACCGCCCTCCCCTTGCTCCTTTATATACGGGGGGGCACCCTAGAACACACAAGTTGATCCTTGAGATCGCTCTCAGCTGCAGCGTGCCCCTCCACAATAATCCACCTCGGTCATATCAGAAGCGGTGCTTAGGCGAAGCCCCGCGCCGGTAGAACATCAAGGTCGCCACCACGCCGTCAGGTCGACGTAACTCTCTCCCCGAGCTTTGCCGGATCGGAGCCCGAGGAGCGCCACCGAGCTGTACGGTGTCAAGAACTCCTGAGGCGCCGAGTAACGGCGCTGGATCGGTTGATCGCGAGGAGAACGTACGACTACTTCCTCTACGCCAGATCGCTTCGCTTCGGGTCCACGAGGGTACGAGACAACACTCTCCCTCTCGCGCTACGCATCACCATGATCTTGCGTAGCGAGGAAATTATTTGAAATTACAACGCTCCCCAACACTTATGTGAAAAGTTTCTTCCCGATAAGCTCAAACCCAAATCGGAGAAGTGCGCCTTCATAGAATACCCAAAGGAAATTGTTGGGTACACCTTCTATCACAGATCCGAAGGCAAAACATTCGTTGTTAATAAATGGATCCTTTCTAGAGAAGGAGTTTCTCTCGAAAGAAGTGTGTGGAGGAAAGTAGAACTTGATGAGGTAACTGCACTGCTCCCTTATTGGAAAGTAGTTCATCACAAAAATCTGTTCCTCGTGACTATTACACCAATTAGTGAGGAAGCTAATGATGATGATCATGTAACTTCAGATCAAGTTACTACCGAATCTCGAGGTAAACCAGAGTGAGATCCGCACTGTAGTGGTACGTAATCCTGCTCGAATTCATGTAACTAGACCATGATGAACCTACGAACTATGAGGAAGCGATGATGAGCCCAGATTCGCGAAATGGCTTGAGGCCATGAAATCTGAGATGAGATCCATGTATGAGAACAAAGTGTGGACTTTGGTGGAGTCGCTCATGATCGGCAAGCCATAGAAAATAAATGGATCTTCAAGAGGAAGACGGACGCCGATAGTAGTGTTACTATCTACAAAGCTAGACTTGTCGAAAAAGGTTTTTGACAAAGTTCAAGATGTTGAATACAATGAGATTTTCTCACCAGACGATGCTTAAAAGTCTGTCCGAATCATGTTAGCAATTGCCGGATTTTATGAAATCGCAAATGGATGTAAAAACTGCATTCCTGAATGGATTTCGAGGAAGAGTTGTATACGATGCAACCGTAAGGTTTTATCGATCCAAAGGAGCTAACAAAGTCTCGCAAGCTCCAAATGATCCATTTATGGACTGGTGCAAGCATCTTGAGTTGGAATATACGCTTAATAAGTTGATCAAAGATATAGTTTATACTGCACTTGCAAAGGAAGCCCAGATTTACAAGAAAGTGAGTGGGAGCAATACAACATTTCGATAAGTATATGTGAATGACATATTGTCGATCGTAAATAATGTAGAATTATTCTCAGAAAGCATAAAGGAGTGTTTGAAAGGAGTTTTTCAATGAAAGACCTCGTGAAGTTGTTACATATTGAGCATCAAGATCTATAGAGATAGTTCAAGACGCTTGATAAGTTTTTTCAATGAGTACATACCTTGACAAGATTTTGAAGTAGTTCAAAATGGAACAGTCAAAGAAAGAGTTCTTGCCAGCAAGTTGTCGCTTCAGAGAAGAAACCCAAGTCTGGACCTAAACCTGAAAACCTAGTGCTTCACCGCAAAGGCGACCGGGTCACCTGAAGGAACTGCCCCAAGTATTTGGCGGATAAGAAGGATGGCAAGGTGAACAAAGGTATATGTGATATACATGTTATTGATGTGTGTACCTTACTAGAGCTCGCAGAGCACCTCGGGTATTTGATAACGGGTTCTGCCGCTAATATTTGCAACTCTAAACAGGGACTACGCGATTGCCGGGTTAACATCGGCAAAGGACGAGGTGACGAATGCGCGGGAAATGGTTCCAAAGTCGATGTGATCGCTGGCTCTGGCACGCTTACTCTCAACATCTACCTTCGGATTAGTTTTAGACCTAAATAATTGTTATTTGGTGCTCATGCATTGAGCATGAACATTATATTCGGATCTTGCTTGATAGACTCGCTTATTCATTTAAATCGTAGAATAATGGTTGTTCTATTTATATGAGTAATATCTTTTATGGTCATGCACCCTTGAAGAGTGGTCATTTTGATGAATCATAGCAGTGATACATGATATTCATAATGTTGAAGCCAAAAGATGCAGAGTTGATAATGATAGTGCAACTTATTTGTGGCACCGCCGCTAGGTCATATCGGTATAAAACGATGAAGAAACTCCATACCGATGGACTGGAGTCACTTGATTATGAATCACTTGGCACTTAAGTAACCGCAAGCCTCATGGGCAAGATGACTAAAACCCCGCTCTCCTGTGACTATGGAGAGAGCAACAGATTTGTTGGAAATCATACATACTGTATGTATGTGTCCGGATGAATGTTGAGGCTCGTGGGCGGATATCGTTATTTTCTCACCTTCATAGATGATTTAAGCAGATATGGGTATATCTACTAATGAAACATAAGTCTCAAACATTTGGAAAGTTCAAAGAATTTCAGAGTGAAGTTGAAAAATCATCGTAATAAGAAAATTAAATTTCTACGATCTCGATCGGAGGTGAATATTTGAGTTACGAAGTTTGGTCTACATTTGAAACAATGTGAATAGTTTCACAATCTTCACGCCCACCCGAACACCACAACGTAATGGTGTGTCCTAACGTCAGAATCGCGTGACTTTACTAGATATGGTGCGATCTATGATGTCTCTTATGATTTACCGCTATCGCTTTGGGGGTTATGCCTTGAGACGCCTCTACATTCACAATCAATAGAACACCGCCAAAATCCGCTGAGATTTACACTCTTATGAACTATGGTTTAGCAAGAAACCAAAGTTGTCGCTTCTCAAAGTTTGGGGATGCGATGCTTATGTGAAAAAGCTTCAACCCCGATAAGTCGAACCCAAATTCCAGAAATGTGTCTTCATAGTACCCAAAGGAGACAAAGTATATTACATGAAGGAAATATGCCCTAGAGGCAATAATAAAGTTATTATTTATTTCCTTATTTCATGATAAATGTTTATCATTCATGCTAGAATTGTATTAACTGGAAACATGATACATGTGTGAATGCATAGACAAACAATATGTCACTAGTATGCTCTATTAGACTAGCTTGTTAATCAAAGATGGTTATGTTTCCTAACCATGAACAAAGAGTTGTTATTTGATTAACAAGGTCACATCATTAGTTGAATGATCTGATTGACATGACCCATTCCATTAGCTTAGCACACGATCGTAGTAGTATGTTGCTACCGCTTTTATCCATGAATTATACATGTTCCTATAACTATGAGATTATGCAACTCCCTGCTACATCGAGGAACACTTTGGTACTACCAAACGCCACAACGAATCGGGTGATTATAAAGGAGTACTACAGTGTCTCCAAAGGCGATGTTGGGTTGGCGATTTCGAGATTAGGTTTTGTCATCCATTGTCTGAGAGGTATCTTCGGGTCTTCGGTAATACACATCACTTAAGCTTTGCAAGCATTACAACTAATGAGTTAGCTGTGAGATGATGTATTACTTAAAACGAGTAAAGAGACTTGCCGCAGAATCGAGATTGAACTAGGTATTGATACCGACGATCAATCTCTGGGCAAGTAACATACCGATGACAAAGGAACAACGATGTTGTTGCGCGGTCTGACCGATAAAGATCTTCGAGAATATGTAGGAGCCAATATGGGCATCCAGTCCCGCTTATTGGTTATTGACCGAGACGGTTCGGCCATGTTCACATTGTTCTCGAACCGTAGGGTCCGCACGCTTAAGGTTTCGGATGACTGCTATATTATGAGTTTGTGTATTTTGATGTATCAAGAAGTTCGAGTCCTTGATGTGATCACGGACATGACGAGGAGTCTCAAATGGTCGAGACATAAAGATTGATATATTGGAAGCCTATATTTGAGTTCGAATGGTTCCGTGAAATCGATTTTACCGAACACCGGGGTTACCTGAACCTCCCGGGGTTATTGGGCCTTAGGGGCCAAGAGGGAGAAGAGGAAGGGTCACACCAGGGCAGGTCACGCCACTCCCCTAGTCCGAATAGGATAAGGAGAGGGGGGCGCCTCTCCTCCCTTCCCTCTCCTTCCTCCCAATCCTAATCCAATCTAGAAAGGGGAGTCCACTCCCTGCAGGAGGAGGACCTCTCCTTGCTGCGCTCCAAGGGCCGTCGCCGCACCCCCTTGCTCCTTTATATACGGGGCAGGGGGCACCCTAGAACACACAAGTTGATCTACTTGAGATCGCTCTCAGCTGTGTGCGGTGCCCCTCCACCATATTCCACCTCGTCATATCGTCGCATAAAGCGAAGCTCGCCGCCGGTAGAACATCAAGATCGCCACCACGCCGCGGTCGACGGAACTCTTCCTCCCTGAAGCTCTCACCGATTGGAGCCCGAGGAGCGCCATCGAGCTGTACGTGTGTCAAGAACTCCTGGGCGCCGGAGTAACGCGCATAGATCGGTTGATCGCGAGGAGAACGTGACGACTACTTCCTCTACGCCAGATCGCTTCCGCTTCGGTTCACGAGGGTACGAGACAACACTCTCCTCTCGCTGCTTATGCATCACCATGATCTTGGTGCAGCGAGGAAAATTTTTGAAATTACTACGCCCCCAACAAAGGGCATCCGAGCCTAGGTTTTTATGGTTTGATGTTTTGCACGAGTAGAACACAAGTGAGTTGTGGGCGATATACAAGTCATACTACCTACCAAAGATGTCATACTTTTGGTTCAGCGGTATTGTGAGATGAAGCGCCCGACCGACATTACGCCAGACGCTTACGCGAGACTGGTTTCACCGCCACGCAGCACTCGCTGCTTAAAGGTGACTGGCGGGTGTCTGCTTCTCTCACTTTAGTTGAACCGAAAGTGTACGCCCGTCCTTGAGAAGGTTAAACGGAGTCTATTTGACGAAGTATCGCTGTGGTTTTGATGCGAGGTGAGATTGGTTCTGCTTAAGCCCGTAGCAGCCACGTAAAACAACAAAAAGTAGAGGACGCCTAACTTGTTTTTGCAGGCATGTTGTGATGTGATATGGTCAAGACGTGATGCTATATTTTATTGTATGAGATGATCATGTTTTGTAACCGGTTATCGGCAATCGGCTGGAGCCATATGGTTGTCGCTTATTGTATGAAATGCAAACGCTCGTAATTGCTTTTACTTTATCACTAAGCGGTAGCGATAGTCGAGAAGCAATAGATGGCGAGACGACAACGATGCTACGATGGAGATCAAGGTGTCGCTACCGGTGACGATGGTGATCACGACGGTAAGCTCGAGATGGAGATCAAAGCACAAGATGATGATGGCCATATCATATCACTTATATTGATTGCATGTGATGTTTATCCTTTATGCATCTTATCTTGCTTTGATCGACGGTAGCATTTTAAGATGATCTCTCACTAAAATTATCAAGTAGTGTTCTCCCGAGTATGCACCGCTGCCAAAGTTCGTCGTGCGCGAGACACCACGTGATGATCGGTGTGATAAGCTCTCACGTCCATCTACAACGGTGTGCAAGCCGCTTTGCACACGCTAATACTCAAAGTTATACTTGACGAGCCTAGCATATGCGATATGGCCTCGAACACGGAGACCGAAGGTCGAGCGTGAATCATATAGTAGATATGATCAACATAAGATGTTCACCATTGAAAACTACTCCATCTCACGTGATGATCGGTTATGGTTTAGTTGATTTGATCACGTGATCACTTAGATGACTAGAGAGATGTCTGCCTAAGTGGGAGTTCTTAAGTAATATGATTAATTGAACTTAAATTTATCATGAACTTAGTACCGATAGTATCTTGCTTGTCTATGTTTGATTGTAGATAGATGGCTCGTGGCCGTTGTTCCGCTGAATTTTAATGCGCTCCTTGAGAAAGCAAAGTTGAAAGATGATGGTAGCAATTACACGGACTGGGTCCAGAATCTCGAGGATTATCCTCATTGCCGCACGTAAGAGTTACGCCCCGATGCACCGCTAGGTGCCAGTTCGCCTGTCACGATGCAACCGGACGACGCTAAGAACGTCCGCAAGAGCAAAGTCGATGACTACTCTATAGTTCAAGCAGTGCCATGCTTTACGGCTTAGAACCGACTTCAACGACGCTTGAACGCCATGGAGCATATGAGATGTTCCAGAGTTGAAGTTGATATTCCAAATGTAATGCCCGGATTGAGAGATATGAAGTCTCCAATAAGTTCTATAGCTGCAAGATGGAGGAGAATAGTTCGCTGCTGAGCACATACTCAAAATGTCCGGGTATTACAATCACTTGACTCAACTGGGAGTTAATCTTCCTGATGATTGTGTCATTGATGTAATTCTTCAATCACGCCACCAAGCTACAAAGGCTTCGTGATGAACTATAATATGCAAGGGTTAGTAAAGACTATACCGAGCTCTTCGCAATGCTAAAGGCTGCGAGGTAGAAATCAAGAAGGAGCATCAAGTGTTGATGGTCAATAAGACCACTAGTTTCAAGAAGAAAGGCAAAGGGAAGAAGAAGGAATCAAGAAGAACAGAAGCAAGTTGTCGCTCAGAGAAGAAACCCAAGTCTGGACCTAAACTCAAACTGAGTGCTTTACTCGCAAGCGACCGTCAATGGAAGCGGAACTGCCCCAAGTATTTGGCGGATAAGAAGGATGGCAAGGTGAACAAAGGTATATGTGATATACATGTTATTGATGTGTACCTTACTAGAGCTCGCAGAGCACCTGGTATTTGATAATCGGTTCTGCTGCTAATATTTGCAACTCAAACAGGACTACGGATTGCTTAACACCGCAAAGGACGAGGTGACGGCGCGCGGTGGGAATGGTTCCAAAGTCGATGTGATCGGGTCGGCACGCTACCTCTACATCTACCTTCGGGATTAGTTTTAGACCTAAATAATTGTTATTTGGTGCCCACGCTGAGCATGAACATTATATCCGGATCTTGTTTGATGCGAGACGGTTATTCATTTAAATCGAGAATAATGGTTGTTCTATTTATATGAGTAATATCTTTATGGTCATGCACCCTTGAAGAGTGGTCTATTTTTGATGAATCTCGATAGTAGTGATACATATTCATAATGTTGAAGCCAAAAGATGCAGAGTTGATAATGATAGTGCAACTTATTTGTGGTAATCGCCGCTTAGGTCATATCGGTATAAAGCGATGAAGAAACTCCATATCGATGGACTTTTGGAGTCACTTGATTATGAATCACTTGGCACTTATGTAACCGTGCCTCATGGGCAAGATGACTAGAACCCCGCTTCTCCAGACTATGGAGAGAGCAACAGATTTGTTGGAAATCATACATACATGTATGTATGTGGTCCGATGAATGTTGAGGCTCGTGGCGGATATCGTTATTTTCTCCTTCACAGATGATTTAAGCAGATATGGGTATATCTACTTAATGAAACATAAGTCTGAAACATTTGAAAAGTTCAAAGAATTTCAGAGTGAAGTTGAAAATCATCGTAATAAGAAAATTAAATTTCACGATCCGATCGTGGAGGTGAATATTTGAGTTACGAAGTTTGGTCTACATTTGAAACAATGCGAATAGTTTTCAAGACTCACGCCACCCGAACACCACAACGTAATGGTGTGTCCGAACGTCAGAATCGCACTTTACTAGATATGGTGCGATCTATGATGTCTCACAGATTTACCGCTATCGCTTTGGGGTTATGCTCTTGAGACGGCCGATTCACACTGAATAGAACACCGCTAAAACCGCTGAGACGACACCTTATGAACTATGGTTTAGCAAGAAACCAAAGTTGTCATTTCTTAAAGTTTGGGGATGCGATGTTATGTGAAAAGCTTCAACCTGATAAGCTCGAACCCAAATCGGAGAAATGTGTCTTCATAGGATACCCAAAGGAGACAAGGGTACACCTTCTATCACAGATCCGAAGGCAAGACATTTTTGTTAAGAATGGATCCTTTCTAGAGAAGGAGTTTCTCTCAAAGAAGTGAGTGGGAGGAAAGTAGAACTTGATGAGGTAATTGTACCTTCTCCCCTTACTTGAAAGTAGTTTGTCGCAGTAAACCGCTTCTCGAGACATCTACACCAAATAGTGAGGAAGTTGATGATGTTGATCATGAAACTTCGATCAAGTACTACAGTAACCTCGTGAGATCAACCAGAGTAAGATCCGCACTGAGTGGTACGGTAATCCTGTTCGGAAGTCATGCTACTAGATCATGATGAACCTAATTAACTATGAAGAAGCGATGGTGAGCCCAGATTCCGCAAAATGGCTTGAGGCCATGAAATCTGAGATGGGATCCATGTATGAAAACAAAGTATGGATTTTGGTTGACTTGCCCGAGGGTCGCAAGCAATAGAAAACAAGTGGATCTTCAAGAAGAAGACCGACGACGGTAATGTTACTTTCATAAAAGCTCGACTTGTCGCAAAGGGTTTTCGACAAGTTCAAGGGATTGACTACGATGAGACCTTTCTCACCCGTGAGCGATGCTTAAGTCCGTCCAATCATGTTAGCA
>JAHHZJ010000569.1:0-85073 GCA_021437245.1 Aegilops speltoides | reverse complement strand
TCCCATTAGTCCTCCTCCATCGCCTCCTGCAACAACAAAAGACGAGCGGAGCTAGGCTGGAGTGCATAGCTTGTTAGCACGGAACACAAATCCATCATTAACGACAAACTTGTTCCATGTTCTTCCTTCATTACAATTTTGCAATACATCTTTAAAATCAGCATCATGCACATATTGATCTTTGATGGTCTCCAAACCAAATATTTTGAAGTCAAGTTGTGAAAGCATAGTATAGCGACGAGACAATGCATCAAGAATAACATTTTCTTTACCCTCTTGTGTTTAATGACATAAGGAAAGTCTCAATGAATTCAACCCATTTAGCATGTCTACGATTCAGTTTAGCTTGACTTTTAATATGTTTCAAAGATTCATGATCGAATGTATAACAAATTCTTTGGGCCATAAATAATGTTGCCATGTTTCTAAAGTCCTAACAAGAGCATATAATTCTTTATCATAAGTAGAATAATTCAGACTAGGCCCACTCAATTTTTCGAAAAGTATGCAACAGGTTTGCCATCTTGTAATAACACACCTCCTAATCCAATTCCACTAGCATCACATTCAAGCTCAAAAGTCTTATTAAAATCAGGAAGTTGGAGTAAAGGAGCATGTGTTAACTTATCTTTCAACACCGTGAAGGCTTCTTCCCGTCAGCGGTACCCCAAACAAAAGGCACATCCTTCTTTGTAAGCTCGTTGAGAGGTGCAGCAATGGTGCTGAAATCTCTCACAAAACGCCTATAGAAACCAGCAAGGCCAAGGAAACTCCTCACTTGTGTGACCGTTTTGGGCTGCGGCCAACTCTCAATAGCTTCAATCTTGGCTTTATCAACTTCAATTCCACGTGGAGTAACAACATAGCCAAGAAAAGATACTCGATCGGTGCAAAAGGTGCACTTCCCAAGGTTACCAAACAAGCGTGCATCACGTAGAGCATTAAAAACAACACGTAAATGTTCCAAATGTTCTTCCAAAGATTTGCTATAAATCAGTATATCATCAAAATAGACTACCACAAATCGTCCAATGAAAGCACGTAAAACTTCGTTCATTAATCTCATGAAAGTACTAGGTGCATTAGTTAACCCAAAAGGCATGACTAACCACTCATATAATCCAAACTTAGTTTTAAATGCTGTTTTCCATTCATCTCCCAATTTCATATGAATTTGATGGTATCCACTACATAAATCAACTTTGGAGAATATTGTAGAGCCACTCAATTCATCAAGCATATCATCTAGCCTAGGAATAGGGTGGCGATAACGAATAGTAATATTATTGATGCCTCTACAATCAACACACATACGTGACGTACCATCCTTTTTCGCACTAGAATAATAGGAACAGCACAAGGACTAAGGGATTCGCGTATATAACCTTTGTCGAGCAGCTCCTGTATGATTGACGCATAATCTCCTTCGCCTCCTTTGGATTGGTGCGGTATGGTGCACGGTTGGGTAATGATGCACCGGAATTAAGTCAATTTGATGCTCAATCCCTCGAATAGGTGGTAATCCGGTGGCACGTCTTGTGGAAAGACGTCGGCGAACTCTGCAAAATGTTAGTGACGGCGAGGGGCAAAGAGGAAGGCACGTCCTCGAATGAAAATAATGCCTCTTTGCACACAAAAGCATAGCAAATAGATTTGCTAAAATCTAGCTCATCAATATCAGATTTGGTGGCAAGTAAACATGCACTTTTCAATTTAATTTCGAAGCAACGAGATGGTTTATTATTAGGCTTCATGTGTTGCTCAAATTCTTTTGCCACAATCTGATTTTCACTCTTATTTTTCTCCTGTTTTGCTTTATTAGCTCTATTAATATCATCTTTCAAAATGGACTCAGGAGTCATAGGAAGCAAAGTAATATTTTATCCTTATGAACAAGAGTATCTTGATTGTTTCTACCATGGTGTCTGAATTTTATCAAATTGCCATGGTCTACCAAGTAACAAGGAACATGCTTGCATAGGTACCACATCACAATCAACATAATCAGCATATGTAGAGATACTAAAATGCACACGAACAAAGACGTGTTACCTTCACCTTGCCGCTGTTGTTGAACCATTGGATGTAGTAAGGATGTGGATGTGGTCTTGTGGTGAGAGATAGCTTCTCCACCATCTCCATGCTAGCCAAGTTGTTGCAGCTCCCTCCATCTATGATGGCGCTGAATAGAACGTTCCTTCACAACTCCTTTGTATGGAACAAATTATGCCTCTGATTTTGCTCAGCTTGTGTAACTCTGCACACTCAAAACACGTTGAGCAACTAAACATTCATACATGTCGGCATCTTGACAGCCATGTATTGTGTCTCATGATCGAAGCATCTCCACCGTGTTCCTCATGTGTAATAAGAGCCAAAGTCTCCTCATCATAGTCACTAGCGGACTCATACCCACCATCCTCGTTAGCAATCATCACACGCTGAGATTTGCATTCTCTCAAGAAAATGTCCTCTTCCCTTACAACGACGACAAATAATATCACTTGTGTGCCTGTTGGCGCCATGGAAGAAGAAGAGCTCTGTGCAGGCCCCGGCGGAGAGTGCTCTTGGCGAGATAGTGGTGGTTGTGCACCTTTCTTGTATCACGGTTGGAGGTGGCACCAAGGAGGTGATGGTGCGGTGGAAGTAGATGATGCACGTGGTGTCCATGATGAAGGTCGACCTGCGAGAAAAGTTAGTGCGGCGCCAATGCACATCGATCCTGCACTTCACGTTCAGCTTTACAAGCAAGATGGAATAAGCGAGTGATATTATTATAATCCTTATAGTCTAGAATGGTCTGAATCTCTCTATTTAATCCACCCGAAAACGTGCAAGCATAGCTTCATTCTCCTCAACAATACCACATCTAATCAAGCCGGTTTGTAATTCCCGATAATATTCTTCTCTGAGTTTTTCCTTGTCTTAAGCGCTGCAATTTTTGAAGTAATTCACGTTGATAATATGGTGGAACCCAACGAGTACGCATAGCAGTTTTCAAAGCAGCCCAAGTAGCTGGAACAGGATATAATCGACAATGTTCGACCACCAAACACATGCAAAGCTAGTGAAAGCACAAACAATGCAGCAGGAACACGTCTCTCCTCGGGATATTGTAAACATGTAAATCGTTGTTCATTTTCTAACTCCCAAGTAAGATATATATCGGGAACATATCTACCCTCAAATGGTGGAATATTCAATTTCAGTTTAGGGAGATGGTCATGATCTCGCACTGAGGGGAGCCGTAATATTGCCATTATTTGCATGTGGACGACCGGTGGTTGTGGTGCTGGTGGTTGCACGTAGTTCGATGTTGATCAACCTCATCCTCATAATCGTCCACATACTCATCATCCTCCTCGGTACCACCAGCAGCGATGGCAGGAGCCAAAGAAGCACCAACAACGATGGCAGCGGCACCAGAATTTTGTCCTGGCTCAATAGGAACACGCTGAGCTCGTCCGCACCGATTCGGAAGGGGCGTAGTTGTTGTCGTTCGCAGAGGTGCGATAGGTGCAGCCGGCGGTGGTTGTGGAAAACGCGAGCAATTCATCAAACTTGCTATCAAGCTTTGTTTCAAACGTCTTCTCAATGCCATCTATCTTCTCCATGGCCTCGTCAAATCTGTTTACCACGTCTTGCACCTGTCCAATCATCATTTGCTGAAACTTATCATGTAGTTGTTTGTTCGTCGTGTTCTCCCAATCAGTCTCGCCGGCTTGTGATCCTGCCATGGTTAGCAGCAATAGAAACACACAAGAATATGATCCTCTACAGACTACTAGGAAGTGGTGGTGGTGGTGTGGTGGGCGATCACAAATCCGTCAAGCAAATCTCAAATTCTTACAGTTCTTACCCAGCAGAAGAGGTGATCGGCAACCGTTGTAGTCAAAACTCTCAAAGCTTGGCTATAGCGATTACGGGGAGAATCAAGCGCACGACGTAGATGTATGTGGAGCTGGGAAGGCTTATAATATGGTAGCAAAAAGGTCAAGAATAATCAATTCGAGAGATGCAAAGTTGAATAAGCGCTCAACGACGAGTCTTGTGCTGGTCCTAGGCTAGACCGTGCTAGAGACGCGAGCCTAGAACACTAACAAAATCACGGCGCTGCACGTAAACAAGGGAGGAGCACACTCTGAATTTTTTTTTCGCTCTTTTTTTGCGCTGCTTTTTTTTTTTGCGAAAAATCACTATAATGGCGAGTGTCTCAAAACTCTTCCCAGGTCAAACTGATAGGATGGGCACGAAATTTTTTCGACCAATTTTTTTTTTCGACTGCCTGGACCCAAAAGCTGAAGCGGGTCAAAAAACTTTCTATAACGGCGATCGCCTCAATACGCTTAGAAACACCTAAAATAGGATAGCGAGAAATTTTTTGTCCGTGCGTTTTGGAAAATTTTGGGCCTAAGCGGAGGTGGTTTCGGACTCTTTTTTTTTTGCAAACCAACCTCTTCTACGGACGGCAAAAGATTGCTGGAATCAAAACCTACTCGCACAAGGAAACACGAATCGGAAATTAGATGGATCCCAAAACAAATCTAATATGCAAGGAACTTCGGATTGGTGGTGGATATATGGTGGTGGTATATGGCAGCGGTGGTGGTATATGGCAGGTGGTGGTATATGGATACGGATTCAAGCGGTGGCGGATAAGCGGTGGTGGTAGATGGCGAGGCGATGATAGCGGTGCGGCGGCGGCGTGACAACTTATGACCGAACTCAAACTCTAAAGACTAGACTCTAAGACCAGCAACTAGACACGATGATGCAACCGCAAATTCAACAACGCAAATCTGAGAAAAGATTATGCAAAGGCTCGATTGGTTCGGATATGATGACCTAACCCTAATTTTTTTTGGCTTTTTCGTGGACTGTAGGTATGAAGAACAGACTCGATCTAAACTACGTAAAACTGTAAAATCTCACCGAGCAACCTGGAAATTTGATACCACTTGATAGAGGCAGAGGTGTCCCGTCTTTCGATGAGATGGTGGATTTCGCTTTGGTGGAAGTCGACCTTGACGATCCGACTACGAGTGTGCGAGGACGTCGCGCCTTAGCAATCGCTAAACCAACTCCGAGAGGTTATTGACCACGCCAGAGCACAATCAACCTGACCACCTACGTAAAACTGTAAAATCTCCTGCGAGCAAACGAAGAACAAGCAAGAAACTGAGATTGCAATCTGGATATTGCGAATATAAGATGAAAGCTTTATTGATCAAGGTGGGGTTACTGTGGCGCTTTGTGCAGTCGTTGAACACAAGCGAAATGCGAAGTTGCAGCTATGGCGAACTTTTGATCTAAACAAAACCCAAAGTCTAAGCGGTGCCCTAAGGGCTGTATATATGGAGGAAGAGGGGAGAATTTCGTGGCCCTTGGTGGAGGGGTCCAAACTAACCCTATCTCTTGTTTCCCCACACATACGGACTCTAAAATAGCCTATACTAATGTATTTCGAAATTACATGGGCTGGCCCAATAATAAGGTGACGAGACCTAGAATAGCCTCTGGACGAAATTTATGAAGTGGCATCTTGTATATTTCGTCCAAGGCTTCATGCACTCATTATGGTGGCTTCAAAGTCCCGAAATCATCACTTGTAACTCCATTCTTGTCCCCTTAGCATGCCATCATCTCCATGCTTGTTCTTGCTCCAATGTTCATCCTTCTCCAAGCTAGGCCCTTCATTTGTAAGCAAAACAAATGAATCCAATTTAGGCAGCATCATATTCTCATGAACATTAGAATCATTACCAAGAAACGAAAGTACCTGGTAATTTAGTTGGCGTGCGTGAGCTCTAGTGATTGGTCCAGTATGTATAGCAGCAGGGGCTGTGGGTGTAACAATGGTATTGATGTCCTCATCAATGGGCTCAGCCCAAGTCGCGCACACAGGCGGGGTCCGGATGATCCGGATGCTGGCCCGGATGCTCCCGGTGTCAGGGGTCCGGATGATCCGGGCGACCGTCCGGATGATCCGGCTTCGTCGAGGGGCTTCAGTGGTCTTCGGCGCCGTTACCTCGATGATCGGGGGAGGTCCGGATGATCCGGCTGGACCTAGATGATCCGGATGGCGGTCCGGATGTCCGGTCTGTCTCCAACAGCCGCTCCGTCTTCTTCTTCTCCTTTCTTCCGTCTTCTCTTCCATGCTTGGCCTTGGTCCATGGATTCTCCTTGGTCATCTTGGCTGTACCTGAGTGTATACAAGGTCCACGCATGAGGTAGTAGCCATGTCGCATATGCGGAAAGCGACGGTTCGAAGAGGAGTGAATTCACCTTGTGTCCGATGGCGCAGAGTCGAGGTCTCATCTTATGTATCCGTGGGGCTTGGAGAGTAGTCGGAGTGTACATGGGGATGAACGTGGGATGCTCCGCATCAGCATGCCATCCGGCGAAAACAAGGAGAATAAGGAATATAGTCATTGGATTTTCTTCAATTTATGGTCAAATGAGATTGCCCGATCATAGAGCATCTGCCGAAAGGTACGTTTGTCCCTACCAGGGGGGCTAATGTCTATAAGCAACATAATCTCTCGAATTTCCTTCAATAGGAAGTGCCAATGGGTTCAGAAACTTGTCTGAAAAACAGCGACGAATGATGTTCTTTGACTTTCAGGGCCAAAAAGTCCTGCTTAAGGCTGAATTTGAAGGAACTTCGGGCCACCTGGCGGAAGCGTTGAGTAATTTTTGGATACGCGCGCTTGCCGCTAGCAGTTTCAGTACTTATGGGTCCGACACGGACTCCGAATGACAAAATTATGACCGTTTTAGTGAACATGTGTCCATTCTATGGCAGTCCTTGAAAGTACTTCATTTTCTCGTGCGCTTTTTGCCTGCTTGCCCCAAAATTTCTTGTCCTCTATAGAGGAGATATAGTTTCCACATATATATTGACCGATGCTAGGAATGCCCTTTTGTTCTTGGCTTTCACGCGCATGAGTTACGGAATGCCATCCGGCAAAAACAAGGAGAATAAGGCATATAGCCGCAGGATTTTCTTCAATTTACGGCCAAATGAGAATGCCCGGATCATAGAGCATCTGCAGAAAGGTACGTTTGTCCCTGCCAGGGGGGCTAATGTGTATGAGCAACATAATCTCTCGAATTTCCTCCAAAAGGAAGTGCCAATGGGTTCAGAAACTTCTCTGAAAATAGCGACGAATGATGTTCTTTGACTTTCAGGGCCAAAAAGTCCTGCTTAAGGTTGAATTTGAGGGTACTCTGGGCCTCCTGGCGGAAGTGTGGAGTATTTTTTGGATTTGCGCGCTTGCTGTGAGCAGTTTGAGTACTTATGGGTCCGACACGGACTCCGAATGACAAAATTATCACCGTTTTAGTGAACATCTGTCCATTCTATGGTAGTCCTTTAAAGTACTTCATTTTCTCGTGCGCTTTTTGCCTGATTGCCCCAAAATTTCTTGTCCTCTATAGAGGAGATATCGTTTCCACATTTATATTGACCAATGCCAGGAATGCCTTTTTGTTATTGGCTTTCACGTGCATTAGTTACAGCATGCCATCCGGCGAAAACAAGGAGAATAAGGAATATAGCCGTTGGATTTTCTTCAATTTACGGCCAAATGAGATTGCCCGGATCATAGAGCATCTGCAGAAAGGTAGGTTTGTCCCTACCAGGGGGGCTAATGTCTATAAGCAACATAATCTCTTGAATTTCCTTCAAAAGGAAGTGCCTATGGGTTCAGAAACTGATGAGGACATGACTACCTTGGATATGACCAAAAATATTGCATACATGCATATTTGTCAGGTGATTTCTAGTGCAAACTATTCAATAATCTATTTATGTTATCCAGAACAAAAATACTTCACACACTTTTCTGTTTTGTCTAATTGCAGGTGTATGGGACATTTGTACAATCCACATATGAAGATAAGGAAGAAAGAGATGTTTATTTTCTGTTCAAAAAGTTCTCTCACGTCACTTTTGGCCCAAGAGAAGATAGAGTCCAAGTCTCTCACGTTTTGGACTCAGATTCGGACTGCACAGACATACCTGACTCAAAACGCCAACAACTTTTTCATACGGACTCCGAATTGGGTGATTCTTTTTTTGTTGCAAATTAGATTTCATGCTCTTTCAAGCACAATTGGAATCACCTTAAAATCCGTCCGGACCTTTGAGTTATGGACGAAACAATCTGACGCTGCAGCAGAATCCGAGTCAAACTACAAGTCCAAAGGTGTTACGTCACCTCCACCTGGGCCCATGAGCCTTGTACGACCTAGGGTTGGTTTTAGGCTGCCTTGGGACGTCCTCCCACCTCCTTGGCCGCCACCCCTTGCTCCTATATAAGTAGATCCATCTAGTAGCTTTTTCCTTGGGATTTGTTTAGTTAAAAGTTAGCCATTGCAACTTCGTGTACTTCGTTTGTGTCCAACGACCAGACTAAGACCGCTTAAGGATCCCCACCTTTATCAATACTACATACATACTCGCAATATTCAGATTGCTTTTATCATATTCTTGCTTGTTCTTCGATTGCTTGCGTGAATAGACCTTCGTGGTCGAGTTGATTGTGCTCGGCGTGGTCAATAACCTCTCGGAGTTGGTTTAGCGATTGCTAAGGCGCAACATCGCGCACGTTTGTAGTCGGATCGTCAAAGTCGTCTCCACCAAATCGATAGTTATCATCTCATCGAAAGATCGGGACACCCGCCCCTATCAAGTGGTATCGGTTTTCACGTTGCTCGGTGAGATTTTACAGCTTTTCATAGTTTAGATCGCATCATCATTCATACCTACAGTCCATGAAAAAGGCATAAAAAAGTTAGATCTGTTCATCCTTTATCCAAGTCGATCCGAGCCTTTGCAATTTTCTATTCATTGCTTGCATAGTTGAATTATCGGTTGCATCGTCGTGTTAGTTGCTGGTCTTAGTGTCTAGTTCCTTTAGAGTTTGAGTTCTGTTCACATTACTCACGCCGCCGCTGCATCATTATCCTTCCGCTGTCCACCATCCCATCTATTAATTTCCACCACGTGCTCTGCTACTGTTCATTGTCATTATCATAGTTGAGGTCATTCACATCTTCGCGGATCAATCTGCATCTTATCTAGTTTGTCTTGGAAGAGGAGAAAAAAGAGAAAAAAAAGAGAAAAAAAGGAAAGAAAAAAAAGAAAAAGAGAGAGAAGAAAAAGAAAAAAAAAGTGTGAGGAAAAAAAGAGAGAAGAAAAAAAATCGGATCTATCTAGAATCAATCTCGTACCTGAATTCGGATTAGAATCTGTTTTGCGCACTGTTCAGTAAAACAGGTGTATCTTTCTCATACGAAGTCCGTTTTGGCTCCGTGAGTACTCAAATTGAAGCTAGCGACGAGCCGCATCTAAATAGTTGCAGAAGCTAGTTCATTATTTGACACCTCAAAATCGGCTTCTAAATAGGTCTTTTTGCCCTCTGAAGTTCGTGAACACAACTTGTTCCAATTTTTCAGACCAGTTTTAGAATTCTTTGACTCCTCATATCAGTTCGGAATTGAGTGATTCTTTTTGCATAGGAAAGCTTGAGTTAGTAGCATTCTTTGAAAGAATTTATCAGAAAATTGGCTCAAACTTTTCAAGAGGAAAGTTGGAGAGAGAGTTGTTGTATGTCCCCTTGGCGATTGTTTTTCATCATTATCTTCACTTTGCCGTTGTGATCTTCACTTATATCTTGCTGTCAAGAGCTACTTAGTATCCTTCATTGATGCTAGTTGTGCTACGCCGTGACCTCATTAGTGTTCTAGGCTTGCGTCTCTAGTCCGGTCTAGCCTAGGACCAGCACAGAGACTGTCGTTGAGCGTTTATTCAACATTGCATCTTTGAATTGATTATTGCTATATTTTGCTACCATATATAGCCAACCCAGCTCCACATATTTCTACACCGTGTATCTGAACGTCCCCACAGCAATCGCTTTACTCAATATTCGGAGTTACCTGACACCGCTGGTTGCCGATCACCGCATGCTGCATGGTAAGAACTTGTAAGACATTGATATTTGCTTTACTGTGAGCATTTTACCACCACATCCTAGTAGTTATAGGAACATTATTTTTGGATTTTGTTTTTTGTTTCTACTAATCATGACAGGTTTCAGAGATAGAAGTTCTTGGACGATGAACACATCTTCACCATCACGAGAGTTGGAACAACACACACAAGCACATGGCCAGGTTAGCTCTTTACCGTCATTTGAGGGTAGATTTAATCCTGCTATTTATCTAGCTTGGGAGCTTGAAGTAGAACAAGTTTTTAGTCAGCATGTTTTTTCTGAACTTGAGCGAGTACGAGCTGCCACTAGAGCATTCTTGGTTTTGCTTCATTTGGTGGAGTGTGCATTGTAAGAAAACATTGCTAACCAACCCACAACTTGGAAAGATTTGAAAGATGTAATGAGAAACAATTTTTCCCTCGTTACTATCGTCGTGAATTGCTTCCATAAATTTGAACAATTTAAACAAGGCAATAACACTGTTCATGCTTACTACCAAGAGTTCAAATCTTATATACATCATTGTGACATAGAAGAATCGAGGATGATACAATGAATAGATTTTTGGTGGTTTGAACCATGATATTGAGCAAGATTTCAGATATATTCCTCGTTGCATTACTGGTATGTATGTTCGTGCTTGTACCTTTGAGAGACGATTCTGAGGAGGATGCATTGGGTGACTACAACAACTACAATTCCAGTTCATGCTCACCACCGCGGTTGGTTCCTCCACCGTTGCACCTACTAGAGCAGCCCCACCTCGGATGGCGACATCATCTCAAGAGTATGGTGCATTGTCTACGTGTGTACCTACATCATCTCGTCTTTGCGACAAGGTAACAAATAAAGGTATTGATGATATAACTTCACATGAGAATGATGCATCCCTAATTAACTTGAATGCATCATGTGTTGAGTTACCCGTGATTTGAGCACAACACCTATTTTAGAGAATCTTGATCTTTGTCATGAATCGTCATGTGATCAAACAACTGAAATACCAACAATTTTGAGTGCACCCATTGAATTAACTGTTGATGCAAAAGAATCAATGTTTAATCATTTTGATATGACCTCTAATCTTGGTGATGATTACGTGTCCGAATGACTCATTGCATGTTTGCTTATCTAAGCATGTTGTAGCATGTAAATTTGATTCAAATAAGGTTTATTCACCAATGTTGGGATGGTTTAATGATGAACATTGTCAATCTTTTGAAATAAATAAGAGCTTCACTTATATGTGCAAACTGAGTTGCAATATTTTCATGCCTTCCAGTTCTTGTGCTAATTTGTTGGCTTTAGATTTTATGAACTATGCAAGTTACTCATCTATTCATGTGTCATATATGCAAAAATCAAGGGAAGTAAAAATGGATGACGTATACATATACAACATGTACACCTTGTCTCTTTCGTTAGCCACATTTCAGATTAAGCAACGCCGAGGACGGCTTTATTTTCAAGAAGGGAAGGATGATGAGGACATGACTACCTTGGATATGACCAAAAATATTGCATACATGCATATTTGTCAGGTGATTTCTAGTGCAAACTATTCAATAATCTATTTATGTTATCCAGAACAAAAATACTTCACACACTTTTCTGTTTTGTCTAATTGCAGGTGTATGGGACATTTGTACAATCCACATATGAAGATAAGGAAGAAAGAGATGTTTATTTTCTGTTCAAAAAGTTCTCTCACGTCACTTTTGGCCCAAGAGAAGATAGAGTCCAAGTCTCTCACGTTTTGGACTCAGATTCGACTACATGCAGACATACCTGACTCAAAATGCCAACAACTTTTTCATACGGACTCCGAATTGGGTGATTCTTTTTTTGTTGCAAATTAGATTTCATGCTCTTTCAAGCACAATTGGAATCACCTTAAAATCCGTCCGGACCTTTGAGTTATGGACGAAACAATCTGACGCTGCAGCAGAATCCGAGTCAAACTACAAGTCCAAAGGTGTTACGTCACCTCCACCTGGGCCCATGAGCCTTGTACGACCTAGGGTTGGTTTTAGGCTGCCTTGGGACGTCCTCCCACCTCCTTGGCCGCCACCCCTTGCTCCTATATAAGTAGATCCATCTAGTAGCTTTTCCTTGGGATTTGTTTAGTTAAAAGTTAGCCATTGCAACTTCGTACTTCGTTTGTGTCCAACGACCAGACTAAGACCGCTTAGGATCCCCACCTTTATCAATACTACATACATACTACGCAATATTCAGATTGCTTTTATCATATTCTTGCTTGTTCTTCGATTGCTTGCGAGGAATAGACCTTCGTGGTCGTTGATTGTGCTCCGCGTGGTCAATAACCTCTCGGAGTTGGTTTAGCGATTGCTAAGGCGCAACATCGTGCACGTTTGTAGTCGGATCGTCAAAGTCGTCTCCACCAAATCGATAGTTATCATCTCATCGAAAGATCGGGACACCCCGCCCCTATCAGAAACTTGTCGGAAAAACAGCGACGAATGATGTTCTTTGACTTTCAGGGCCAAAAAGTCCTGCTTAAGGCTGAATTTGAAGGTACTCCGGGCCTACTGGCGGAAGCGTGGAGTAATTTTTGGATACGCGCGTTCGCCGCTAGCAGTTTCTGTACTTATGGGTCCGACACGGACTCCAAATGACAAAATTATGACCATTTTAGTGAACATGTGTGCATTCTATGGCAATCCTTGAAAGTACTTCATTTTCTCATGCGCTTTTTGCCTGATTGCCCCAAAATTTCTTGTCCTCTATAGAGGAGATATAGTTTCCACATATATATTGACCGATGCCAGGAATGCCCTTTTGGTCTTGGCTTTCCGCCGCATGAGTTACAAACATGCCATCCAGTAAAACAAGGAGAATAAGGCATATAGCCGCTGGATTTTGTTCAATTTATGGTCAAACGAGATTGCCCGATCATAGAGCATCTGCCGAAAGGTACGTTTGTCCCTACCAGGGGGGCTAATGTCTATATGCAACATAATCTCTCGAATTTCCTTCAAAAGGAAGGGCCAATGGGTTCTGAAACTTGTCTGAAAATAGCGACGAATAATGTTCTTTGACTATCAGGGCCAAAAAGTCCTGCTTAAGGCTGAATTTGAGGGTACTCCGGGCCTCCTGGCGGAAGTGTGGAGTATTTTTTGGATTCGCGCGCTCGCTGCGAGTAGTTTGAGTACTTATGGGTCCGACACGGACTCCGAATGACAAAATTATCACCGTTTTAGTGAACATCTGTCCATTCTATGGTAGTCCTTGAATGTACTTCATTTTCCCGTGCGCTTTTTGCCTGATTGCCCCAAAATTTCTTGTCCTCTATAGAGGAGATATCGTTTCCACATATATATTGACCAATGCCAGGAATGCCCTTTTGTTATTGGCTTTTACGCGCATGAGTTACAGCATGCCATCCGGCAAAAACAAGGAGAATAAGGAATATAGCCGTTGGATTTTCTTCAATTCTGACCAAATGAGATTGCCTTGATCATAGAGCATCTGCAGAAGGTACGCTTTGTCCCTACCGGGGGCTAATGTCTGTAAGCAACATAATCTCTCGAATTTCCTTCAAAAGGAAGTGCCAATGGGTTCAGAAACTTGTGTGAAAAACAGCGACGAATGATGTTCTTTGACTTTCAGGGCCAAAAAGTCCTGCTGAAGGCTGAATTTGAAGGAACTTCGGGCCTCCTGGCGGAAGCGTGGAGTAATTTTTGGATACGCGCGCTCACCGCTAGCAGTTTCAGTACTTATGGGTCCGACATGGACTCCGAATGACAAAATTATGACCGTTTTAGTGAACATGTGTCCATTCTGTTGCAGTCCTTGAAAGTAGTTCATTTTCTCGTGCGCTTTTTGCCTGATTGCCCCAAAATTTCTTGTCCTCTATAGAGGAGATATAGTTTCCACATATATATTGACCGATGCTAGGAATGCCCTTTTGTTCTTGGCTTTCACGCGCATGAGTTACGGCATGCCATCCGACAAAAACAAGGAGAATAAGGCATATAGCCGCTGGATTTTCTTCAATTTACGGCCAAATGAGATTGCCCGGATCATAGAGCATCTGCAGAAAGGTACGTTTGTCCCTACCAAGTGGGCTAATTTGTATAAGCAACATAATCTCTCGAATTTCCTCCAAAAGGAAGTGCCAATGGATTCAGAAATTCTCTGAAAATAGCGACGAATGATGTTCTTTGACTTTCATGGCCAAAAAGTCCTGCTTAAGGTTGAATTTGAGGGTACTCCGGGCCTCCTGGCGGAAGTGTGGAGTATTTTTTGGATTTGCGCGCTTGCTGTGAGCAGTTTGAGTATTTATGGGTCCGACACGGACTCCGAATGACAAAATTATCACCGTTTTAGTGAACATCTGTCCATTCTATGGTAGTCCTTGAAAGTACTTCATTTTCTCGTGCGCTTTTTGCCTGATTGCCCCAAAATTTCTTGTCCTCTATAGAGGAGATATCGTTTCCACATTTATATTGACCAATGCCAGGAATGCCATTTTGTTATTGGCTTTCACGCGCATGATTTACAGCATGCCATCCGGCGAAAACAAGGAGAATAAGGAATATAGCCGTTGGATTTTCTTCAATTTACGGCCAAATGAGATTGCCCGGATCATAGAGCATCTGTAGAAAGGTACGTTTGTCCCTACCAGGGGGGCTAACGTCTATAAGCAACATAATCTCTCGAATTTCCTTCAAAAGGAAGTGCCAATGGGTTCAGAAACTTGTCTGAAAAACAGTGACGAATGATGTTCTTTGACTTTCAGGGCCAAAAAGTCCTGCTTAAGGCTAAATTTGAAGGTACTCCGGGCCTACTGGCGGAAGCGTGGAGTAATTTTTGGATACGCGCGCTCGCCGCTAGCAGTTTCTGTACTTATGGGTCCGACACAGACTCCGAATGACAAAATTATGACCGTTTTAGTGAACATGTGTCCATTCTATGGCAGTCCTTGAAAGTACTTCATTTTCTCATGCGCTTTTTGCCTGATTGCCCCAAAATTTCTTGTCCTCTATAGAGGAGATATAGTTTCCACATATATATTGACCGATGCCAAGAATGCCCTTTTGTTCTTGGCTTTCACGCGCATGAGTTACAGCATGCCATCCAGTGAAAACAAGGAGAATAAGGCATATAGCCGCTAGATTTTGTTCAATTTTTGGTCAAATGAGATTTGATAGAGGCAGAGGTGTCCCGTCTTTCGATGAGATGGTGGATTTCGCTTTGGTGGAAGTCGACTTTGTGATCCGACACACAAAGAGGTAATCACTCCAACAACCCAATTACACATCCACTAGTGATGAGGACATCAATACCATTGTTACACCCACAGCCCCTCTGCTATACATACCGGACTAATTACTAGAGCTCACAAGACGCCCAACTAAATTACTGTGTACTTTCGCTTGGTAATGATTCTAATGTTCATGAGAATATGATGTCGCTTAAATTGGATACATTTGTTTTGCTTACAAATGAAGGGCCTAGCTTGGAGAAGGATGAACATTGGAGCAAGAACACATGGAGTTGATGGCATGCTAAGGGGATCAAGAACGGAGTTACAAGTGATGATTTCAGACTTTGAAGCCACCATAAGGAGTGCATGAAGCCTTGGACGAAATATACAAGATGCCACTTCATAATATCATTCATAGGCTATTCTAGGTGTCACACACCTTATTATTGGGCCAGCCCATGTAATTTGAAATACATTAGTATAGGCTATTTTAGAGTCCTAGTGTGGGGAACAAGAGATAGGTTAGTTTTGACCCCTCCACCAAGGGCCACGAAATTCACCCTCTTCCTCCATATATACAGCCCTTAGGGCACCGCTTAGACTTGGGTTTTGTTTAGATAAAAGTTCGCCATAGCTGCAACTTCGCAGATTTCGCTTGTGTTCAACCACTGCATAAAGGCGCCATGTAACCCCACCTTGATCAATAAAGTTTATCTTATATTCGCAATATCCATTGCAATTTCGCTTGCTTGTTCTTCGTCATTGCAGGAAATAGACCTCGTGGTCGTCTGATCGTGTTCGCAGGGTCAATAACCTCTCGGAGTTGGTTTAGCGTTAAGGCGCGACGCCCCGCATCAGAGTCGGATCGCCAAAGTCGACTTCCACCAAAGCGTAAATCCACCATCTCATCGAAGACGGACACCGCCTCTATCAAGTGGTATTCGAGTTCCGGTGTCATGAGATTTTACGCTTTTCATAGTTTAGATCGAGTCTGTCTTCATACCTATAGTCCACGAAAAGCCAAAAAAATTAGGTTCATCCATCCAACCATCCTGAGCGCTGCATAATCTTTTCTCAGATTTGCTTTGTTGAATTTATGCATCGCCGTGTCAAGTTGCTGGTCTTAGCGCCTAGTCTTTTAGAGTTTCGAAGTTCGTTTCATTGTGTTGTCACGCCGCCATATACCACCACCACATATTCACCGCTAATCCGAATCCATATACGCCATCACATATCCGCCATTATTACGCCCATCCGAGTCCACCAACATATATCCGCCACCATCCGAAGTTCCACCAGATTCATCTCCGCCACCATCCGAATCCACTCAGACTCATCTCCGCCACCAAATTGAAGTTCCACCATTCATCTCCGCCACCAGTCCTAGTCCGAGTCCAAAGAATTGTTGCATTGTTCTCGATTTCCAGATCACGCGATATCCTAATCGTGACAAAGAGGAATTCCCCAACTTCCAAGCCATCCGCAGTTAGAAAAATAGTTCCAGCCAAAAACTAAGTCCGGAAAATTCTGGCTAGGCGCTTTAGACCATTTGTAGACTTTTCAAAAAATTTGTCATGAGCAAAAAAAAAAAGAGGAAAAAAAGCAAAAAAGAAAAAAATTCAGAGTGTGTCTTCCCTTGTTTACGGCAACAAGTGATTTTGTTAGTGTTCTAGGCTCGCCTCTAGCACGGTTCAGCCTAGGACCAAGATAAAGACTGCTGCTGAGCCGCTTTATTCAACTTTGCATCTCCAATTGATTATTTAATTTTGCTACCATATATAAGCCCTCCTACCTCCACATACATCTACGCCGTATGCTTGATTCTCCCCGTAATCGCTATACAAGCTTTGAGAGTTTTGACTAACCCATGCCGATCACCACCGCGCTGGGTAAGAATCAAGAATTTGAGATTTGCTTCACGGATTTGTGGACTCACCACCACACCACACCACCACTACTTCCTAGTAGTCCAGAGGATCATATTCTTGTGTGTTTCTATTGCTGCTATGGTGAACACAGCCGATGAGACTGGATTGGGAGAATCACAACAAAATGTACCACATGATAAGTTTCAAGAAATGATGATTGGATGTGCAAGATGGTAAATAGATTTGACGAGGCCATGGAGAAGATAGATGGCATTGAGAAGACGTTTGAAACAAAGCTGATAGCAAGTTTGATGAATTGCTCGCTTTTCCATAACCACCGCCGCGCACCATCGCAGACTTCTCAAGAACGACAACAACCACGCCTCTTCCGGATCAAGAGATGGACGAGCTCAACAGGTTCCTATTGAGCCGTGACAAAATTCCGTGCCGCCACACGCCGTTGCGTTCTTTGGCTCCCCGCTTCCTACCGGGCCGTACCGACGAGGATGATTATGTGGAAGATTACGAGGATGAGGTTGATCAACATCGTAACTACGCAACCACCAAAGACTACAACCACCAAGTCGCCCCACATGCAAATAATGGCAATGTTAGGCTCCTCAGTACGTAGATCATGACCATCTCCCTAAACTCAAATTGAATATTCCACCATTTGAGGGTAGATATGTTCCTATATATATCTTACTTGGGAGTTAGAAATCAACAACGATTTACATGTTTAATATCCCGAGGAGAGACGGTTCCTTCTGCTGTTTGTGCTTTCACTAGCTTTGCATGTGTTTGTGGTCCTAACATTGTAGATTATATCCTGCTCCATTTACTTGGGCTGCTGAAAACTGCTATGCTGCACTGCTGTTCCACCATATTATCAACGTGAATTACTTCAAAAATTGCAGCATTAAGACAAGGGAAAATTCGTAGAAGAATATTATCGAATTGCAAACCGCTTGATTAGATGTGGTATTGTGAGGAGAATGAAGCTATGCTTGCACGCTTTCCGGTGGATTAAAGAGAGATTCGCACCATTCTAGACTATAAGGATTATAATATCACTGCTTATTCCATCTTGCTTGTAAATGAACGGAAGTGCGTGGATCGGCTGCATTGCCACTAACTTTTCTCGCAGCTCATCTTCATCATGGACACCACGGCATCATCTACTTCCACCGTATCACCTCCTTCAAAGCCACTTCCAACCGTGATACAAGAAAGGTACAACCACCACTATCTCAAGAGCACAATTGGCCGGCCTCATGTAGCTCTTCCATGAAGGCCAACAAAGGCCACAAGGATATTATTTGTCGTCTTGCAAGGGAAGAGGACATTTCAGAGAATGCAAATCCAGCGGTGATGATTACACGAGGATGGTGGGTAGGAGTCCGCTAGTGACTATGATGAGGAGACTTTGGCTCTTACACATGAGGAACATGTATGAGATGATTCTGGATCATGAGACAATACATGGTCAAGATGCCGATGTATGAATGTTTAGTTGCTCAACGTGTTTTGAGTGTGCATACATGTCGAGCAAAATCAGAGGCATAATTTGTTCCATACAAAGGAGTTGTGAAGGAACGCTCTATTCAAGGCTATCATGATGGAGGGAGTCAACAACTTGGCTAGCATGGAGATGGTGGAGAAGCTATCTCACCACAAGACCACATCCACATCCTTACTACATCCAATGGTTCAACAACAATGCAAGGTAAAGGTATCGCAGCCTGTGTGCATTTTAGTATCTTCATATGCTTTATTTTAAGAAGAACAAGTTTAAGTTATGTATTCTAATGGCTTCGTCGCCTTTTAAAGATATCGACATTTTGTGTCATGTCATCAATCTCACCACCTGGATCATCTATATCAATATCAGACAGATTGCTTGTGTTTCTTCGTTGTCAAAGTCGTAATCGCCATGATGTTTTGAGCTACCGATCAATAAAGTCCACTTCCACCAAAGACGGGAATTTCCGCCTCTATCACTCGATGAGATGGTGATTTCGCTGGTGGAAGTCGACTTTGACGATCCGATCACGAGGCAGAGGATCGCCGCGCCAGCAATCGCTAAACCAACTCCGAGAGTAATGATCACGCCGAGCACGATCAACTGACCACGAGGGTCTATTTCGCGAGCAAACGAAGAACAAGCAAGAACCGAGATAGCAATCTGGATATTGCTAATATAAGATGAAAGTTTTATTGATCAAGGGGCTCGCGTTTTGTCCGGTCGTTGAACACAAACGGCACGCGTTGCAGCTATGGCTAACTTTGATCTAAACAAAACCCAAAGTCTAAACGGTGCCTCTAAGGGCTGTATATATGGAGGAAGAGGGAGAATTTCAGTTCTTGGTGGAGGGGTCCCAAACTAACCCTATCTCTTGTTTCCCACACATACGATTCTAAAAATAGCCTATACTAATGTATTTCGAAATTACATGGGCCTGGTCAATAATAAGGTGACACAAAGACCTAGAATAGCCTCCGGACGAAATTTATGAAGTGGCATCTGTATATTTCTGTCCAAGGCTTCATGCACCATTATGGTGGCTTCAAAGTCCTAAATCATCACTTGTAACTCCATTCTTGTCCTTCTTATGCATGCCATCTTCTCCATGCTTGTTCTTGCTCCAATGTTCATCCTTCTCCAAGCTAGGCCCTTCATTTGTAAGCAAAACAAATGTATCCAATTTAGGAAGATCATATTCTCATGAATATTAGAATCATTAACAAGAAACGTAAAGTACCGTAATTTAGTTAGGCGCCGAGCTCTAGTAATTGGTCCAAGATGTATAGTGTTAGGGTCGTGGTGTAACAATGGTATTGATGTCCTCATCATCCTCCTTCTGAAATGAAGTCGCCTCGATTTGAAGTTCATCTTCCTCACCCAAATATGGCTTCAAATCGCAATGTTAAAAGTGGGACTAACTCCCAAAATCTGCAGTGCAGTACCAAGTTTATATGCATTATCATTTACTTCTCCAACACCTTAAAGGGACCAGCAGACGTGGCATTAGCTTTGATTTGCGCAAATCAGAAATCTATCCTTACGCAATGTAACCAAACAAGATCTCCGTGCAAACACAACATGTTTTCTACCCTTATCTCCAGAAGTTTATATTTAGCATTCATACGCCAATGTTTTCCTTAGTTAACTCATGCATTTTTAAAATCAATTCAGCACGTTTTTAGCATCAAAATTAACTTTCTCCTAAGATGGAAGAGGCAACAAATCAATAGGTGCACGGTAGGAAACCACACAACTTCAAAAGGGCACATCTTAGTAGTAGAATGCAATGAACGATTATAAGCAAATTCAATATGAGGCAAGCATTCCTCCCACATTTTCTTATTTTCTTAGAACAGCCCTAAGCATAGTAGACAATGTTCTATTGACTACTTCAGTTTGTCCATCACTTGGGGGTGACAAAGTACTAAAAGCGCTTTAGTCCCCAACTTAGCCCATAAACATCTCCAAAAGTGGCTAAGAAATTTAGTATCACGATCTGAAACAATAGTATTTGGCACACCATGGTTTAATAATTTCATGAAGAACAAATCAGCAACATCGACAAAGATCATCGCTTTTATGACATGGTAAAGTGTGCTATTTTCGAGAATCTATCCACGCATAACAAATATGTTATCTCTTCTTTGTTCTAGGTAAACCTAAAACAAAGTCCATCATATATCCTCCCAAGGAACACTAGGTACAGCAAAGGCATATATAAACCATGAGGATTGAGTCGTGACTTAGCTTTTTGACATGTAGTGCATGAGCAATAAAACGCCAACATCCCGCCTCATCTTTGGCCAAAAGAAATGTGTAGGCACGCCCTCCGCCTTCTTCACGCCAAAGTGTCCCATTAGTCCTCCTCCATGCGCCCCGCAACAACAAAGACTAACTGAGCTAATGGAATGCATAGCTTGTTAGCACGAACACAAATCCATCATTAACGACAAACTTGTTCCATGTTCTTCCTTCTTTACATTCTGCAATACATCTTTAAAATCAGCATCATGCACATATTGATCTTGATGGTCTCCAAACCAAATATTTTGAAGTCAAGTTGTGAAAGCATAGTATAGCTTATCTAGACAATGCATCAGCATAACATTTTCTTTCTTCTTGTGTTTAATGACATAAGGGAAAGTCTCAATGAATTCAACCCATTTAGCATGTCTACGATTCAGTTTAGCTTGACTTTTAATATGTTTCAAAGATTCATGATCGTAATGTATAACAAATTCTTTGGGCCATAAATAATGTTGCCATGTTTCTAAAGTCCTAACAAGAGCATAATTTTTATCATAAGTAGAGTAATTCAGACTAGGCCCACTCAATTTTTCAGTATGCAACAGGTTTGTTATCTTGTAATAACACACCTCCTAATCCAATTCCACTAGCATCACATTCAAGCTCAAAAGTCTTATTAAAATCAGAAGTTGGAGTAAAGGAGCATGTCAACTTAGCTTTCAATACGTGAAGGCTTTTTCCGCAAGGTACCCCAAACAAAGGCACATCCTTCTTTGTAAGCTCATGGAGAGGTGCAAGAACTGGAAATCTTCTCAAAAGGCCTATAGAAACCAGCGAGGCCAAGGAAACTCCTCACTTAGTGACCGCTGGCTGCGAATCAACGATTTACATGTTTACAATATCCCGAGGAGAGACGTGTTCTCGCCGCTGTTTGTGCTTTCACTAGCTTTGCATGTGTTTGGTGGTCTCAACATTGTAGATTATATCCTGCTCCAGCCTACTTGGGCTGCTTTTGAAAACTGCTATGCGCATCGCTGGTTCCACCATATTATCAACGTGAATTACTTCAAAATTGCAGCTTAAGACAAGGAAAAATTTCAGAGAAGAATATTATCGTGAATTACAAACTGGCTTGATTAGATGTGGTATTGTTGAGGAGAATGAAGCTATGCTTGCACGCTTTTCGGGTGGATTAAATAGAAAGATTCGCACCATTCTAGACTATAAGGATTATAATAATATCACTCGCTTATTCCATCTTGCTTGTAAAGTGAACGTGAAGTGCAGGATCGATGTGCATTGGCGCCAAGACTAACTTTTCTGCAGGTCGACCTTCATCATGGACACCACGCGGCATCATCTACTTCCATCCGCACCATCACCTCCTTCAGGTGCCACCTCCAACCGTGATACAAGAAAGGTGCACAACCACCACTATCCGCCAGAGCACACCTCGCTGGGCCTGCAGAGCTCTTCTTCTTCCATGGCGCCAACAGGCACACAAGTGATATTATTTGTCGTCATGTAAGGGAAGAGGACATTTTATGAGAGAATGCAAATCTCAGCTGGTGATGATTGCTACGAGGATGGTGGGTATGAGTCCGCTAGTGACTATGATGAGGAGACTTTGGCTCTTATTACACATGAGGAACACGGTGGAGATGATTCTGATCATGAGACACAATACATGGCTCATCAAGATGCCGACAGTATGAATGTTTAGTTGCTCAACGTGTTTTGAGTGTGCAGGTTACACAAGCTGAGCAAAATCAGAGGCATAATTTGTTCCATACAAAGGAGTTGTGAAGGAACGCTCTATTCAAGGCCATCATAGATGGAGGGAGCTGCAACAACTTGGCTAGCATGGAGATGGTGGAGAAGCTATCTCTCACCACAAGACCACATCCACATCCTTACTACATCCAATGGTTCAACAACAAATGCAAGGTTAAGGTAACACGTGATCTGTCGTGGTGCATTTTAGTATCTCTACATATGCTGATTATGTTGATTGTGATGTGGTACCTATGCAAGCATGTTTCTTGTTACTTGGTAGACCATGGCAATTTGATAAAATTCTGACACCATGGTAGAAACAATCAAGATACTCTTGTTCATAAGGATAAAAATATTACTTTGCTTCCTATGACTCTGAGTCCATTTTGAAAGATGATATTAATAGAGCTAATAAAGCAAAACAGAAAAAATAAGAGTGAAAATCAGATTGTGGCAAAAGAATTTGAGCAACACATGAAGCCTAATAATAAACCATCTACTCGTGCTTTCAAATTAAATTGAAAAGTGCATGTTTACTTGCCACCAAATCTGATATTGATGAGCTAGATTTTAGCAAATCTATTTGCTATGCTTTGTGTGCAAAGAGGCATTATTTTCATTCGAGGACGGTTTTCCTTCTTGCCCCCTCGCCGTCACTAACATTTTGCAGAGTTCGCCGACGCTCTTTCCACAAGACGTGCCACCGGATTACCACCTATTCGAGGGATTGAGCATCAAATTGACTTAATTCCTGCGGCATCATTACCCAACCGCGCACCATACCGCATCAATCCAGAGGAGACGAAGGAGATTATGCGTCAAGTGAGCTGCTCGACAAAGGTTATATACGCCAATCCCTTAGTCCTTGTGCTGTTCCTATTATTCTAGTGCCAAAAAGGATGGTACGCCACGTATGTGTGTTGATTGTAGAGGCATCAATAATATTACTTATTCATTATCGCCACCCTATTCCTAGGCTAGATGATATGCTTGATGAATTGAGTGGTCTACAATATTCTCCAAAGTTGATTTGCGAGTGGATACCATCAAATTCGTATGAAATTGGGAGATGAATGGAAAACAGCATTTAAAACTAAGTTTGGATTATATGAGTGGTTAGTCATGCCTTTGGGTTAACTAATGCACCTAGTACTTTCATGAGATTAATGAACCAAGTTTTACGTGCTTTCATTGGACGATTTGTGGTAGTCTATTTTGATGATATACTGATTTATAGCAAATCTTTGGAAGAACATTTGGAACATTTACGTGTTGTTTTTAATGCTCTACGTGATGCACGCTTGTTTGGTAACCTTGGAAGTGCACCTTTGCAATCGATCGAGTATCTTTTCTTGGCTATGTTGTTACTCCACAGGAATTGAAGTTGATAAAGCCAAGATTGAAGCTATTGAGAGTTGGCCGCAGCCCAAAACGTGGTCACACAAGTGAGGAGTTTCTTGGCCTCGCTGGTTTTATAGGCGCTTTGTGAGAGATTTCAGCACCATTGCTGCACCTCTCAACGAGCTTACAAAGAAGGATGTGCTTTTGTTTGGGGTACCATGACAGAAGAAGCCTTCACGGTATTGAAAGTAAGTTGACACATGCCCTTTACTCCAACTTCCTGATTTTAATAAGACTTTTGAGCTTGAATGTGATGCTAGTGGAATTGGATTAGAGGTGTTATTACAAGATGGCAAACCTGTTGTATACTTTTCCTCAAAAATTGAGTGGGCCTAGTCTGAATTATTCTACTTATGATAAAGAATTATATGCTCTTGTTCGGACTTTAGAAACATGGCAACATTATTTATGGCCCAAAGAATTTGTTATACATTCCGATCATGAATCTTTGAAACATATTAAAAGTCAAGCTAAACTGAATCGTAGACATGCTAAATGGGTTGAATTCATTGAGACTTTCCTTATGTCATTAAACACAAGAAGGGTAAAGAAAATGTTATTGCCGATGCATTGTCTCGTCGCTATACTATGCTTTCACAACTTGACTTCAAAATATTTGGTTTGGAGACCATCAAAGATCAATATGTGCATGATGCTGATTTTAAAGATGTATTGCGAATTGTAAAGAAGGAAGAACATGGAACAAGTTTGTCGTTAATGATGGATTTGTGTTCCATGCTAACAAGCTATGCATTCCAGCTAGCTCCGCTTGCCTTTTGTTGTTGCAGAGGCGATGGAGGAGGACTAATGGGACACTTTGGCGTGAAGAAGACGGAGGACGACTTGCTACACATTTCTTTTGGCCAAAGATGAGACGGATGTTGAGCTGCTTATTGCTCACGCTGCACTACATGTCAAAAAGCTAAGTCACGACTCAATCCTCATGGTTTATATATGCCTTTGCTCGTACTAAGTGTTCCTTGGGAGGATATATCTATGGACTTTGTTTTAGGTTTACCTAGAACAAAGAAGGGAGGATAGCATATTTGTTGTCGTGGATAGATTCTAAAATGGCACACTTTATACCATGTCATAAAAGCGATGATGTCGCTAATGTTGCTGATTTGTTCTTTCGTGAAATTATTCGCTTGCATGGTGTGCCAAATACTATTGTTTCAGATCGTGATACTAAATTTCTTAGCCACTTTTGGAGATGTTTATGGGCTAAGTTGGGGACTAAACTGCTTTTTAGTACTACTTGTCACCCCAAACCGATGGACAAACCAAGTAGTCAATAGAACATTGTCTACTATGCTTAGGGCTGTTCTAAAGAAAATAAGAAAATGTGGAGGAATGCTTGCCTCATATTGAATTTGCTTATAATCGCTCATTGCATTCTACTACTAAGATGTGCCTTTTTAAGTTGTGTATGGTTTCTACCGTCGCACCTATTGATTTGTCGCTTCTTCCATCTTCTGAGAAGGTTAATTTTGATGCTAAAGAACGTATGAATTGATTTTAAAATGCATGAGTTAACTAAGGAAAACATTGAGCGATGAATGCTAAATATAAACTTGCTGGAGATAAGGGTAGAAAACATGTTGTGTTTGCACCGGAGATCTTGTTTGGTTACATTTATGTAAGGATAGATTTCCGATTTGCAAATCAAAGCTAATGCCACGTGCTGCTGGTCCCTTTAAGGTGTTGGAGAAAGTAAATGATAATGCATATAAACTTGAGCTGCCTGCAGATTTTGGGGTTAGTCCCACTTTTAACATTGCAGATTTGAAGCCATATTTGGGTGAGGAAGATGAACTCGCTCGAGGACTACATCATTTCAAGAAGGGAGGATGATGAGGACATCAATACCATTGTTACACCCACAGCCCCTGCCGCTATACATACGGACCAATTACTAGAGTCACAAGACGCCAACTAAATTACTGTGTACTTTCGCTTGGTAATGATTCTAATGTTCATGAGAATATGATGCTGCCTAAATTGGATACATTTGTTTTGCTTACAAATGAAGGGCCTAGCTTGGAGAAGGATGAACATTGGAGCAAGAACAAGCATGGAGATGATGGCATGCGTAAGGGGGACAAGAATGGAGTTACAAGTGATGATTTCAGGACTTTGAAGCCACCATAATGAGTGCATGAAGCCTTGGACGAAATATACAAGATGCCACTTCATAAATTTCGCTCCAGAGGCTATTCTAGGTGTCACACCACCTTATTATGGGGCCAGCCCATGTAATTTCGAAATACATTAGTATAGGCTATTTTTAGAGTCCGATGTGTGGGGAAACAAGAGATAGGGTTAGTTTCGACCCTCCACCAAGGGCCACGAAATTCACCCCTCTTCCTCCATATATACAGCCCTTAGGGCACCGCTTAGACTTTGGGTTGTGTTCAACGACTGCATGTAAAGGCGCCACAGTAACCCCACCTTGATCAATAAAGCTTTCATCTTATATTCGCAATATCCAGATTGCAATCTCAGCTTGCTTGTTCTTCGCTGCTCGCAGGAAATAGACCCTCGTGGTCGTTGATCGTGTTCGCGGCTGGTCAATAACCTCCTGAGTTGGTTTAGCGATTGTTAAGGCGCGACGCCCTCGTGACGCCAGAGTCGGATCGCCAAAGTCGACTTCCACCAAAGCTAAATCCACCATCTCATCGAAAAAGACGGACACCTTCTTTATCACACCTGACCGATGAGGACATCAATACCATTGTTACACCCACAACCCCCCGCCGCTATACATACCGGGACCAATTACTAGAGTCACAAGACGCCAACTAAATTACCAGTGCACTTTCGCTTTCTTGGTAATGATTCTAATGTTCATGAGAATATGATGTCAGCTTAAATTGATACATTTGTTTTGCTTACAAATGTAGGGCCTAGCTTGGAGAAGGATGAACATTGGAGCAAGAACCAGCATGGAGATGATGGCATGCGCAGGGGGACAAGAATGGAGTTACAAGTGATGATTTCGTGACTTTGAAGCCACCATAATGAGTGCATGAAGCCTTGGACGAAATATACAAGATGCCACTCCATAAATTTCGTCCGAGGCTATTCTAGGTGTCAAGGCCACCTTATTATTGGGCCAGGCCCATGTAATTTCGAAATACATTAGTATAGGCTATTTTTAGAGTCCGTGATGTGTGGGGAACAAGAGATAGGGTTAGTTTCTACCCTCCACCAAGGGCCACGAAATTCACCCTCTTCCTCCATATATACAGCCCTTAGGGCACCGCTAGACTTGGGTTTGTTTAGATCAAAAGTTCGCCATAGCTGCAACTTCGCAGACTTCGCTTTGTGTTCAACGAACTGCATAAAGGCGCCACAACCCCACCTTGATCAATAAAGCTTATCTTATATTCGCAATATCCAGATTGCAATCTCAGCTTTTTGCTTGTTCTTCGCTTGCTCGCAGGAAATAGACCTCGTGGTCGTTGATCGTGTTCCCGCGTGGTCACTAACCTCCTGAGTTGGTTTAGCGATCAGTAAGGCGCGACGCCCCTCGCACGCTCAGAGTCCTGATCGCCAAAGTCGACTTCCACCAAAGCGTAAATCCACCATCTCATCGAAAAAGATCGACACCTCGCTTTCTATCACTTCGACCAATGACAAAATTATCACCGCTTTAGTGAACATCCGTCCATTCTATGGTAGTCCTTGAAAGTACTTCATTTTCTCGCGGCGCTTTTTCCATGATTGCACCAAAATTTCTTGTCCTCTATAGAGGAGATATCGCTTCCCACATATATATCGACCGATGCCAGAATGCCTTTGTTCTTGGCTTTCACGCGCATGAGTTACAAAGATGCCATCCGCTAAAAACAAGGAGAATAAGGCATATAGCCACCGGATTTTCTTCAATTTACGACCAAATGAGATTGCCCGGATCATAGAGCATCTGCAGAAAGGTACATTTATCCCTACTAGGGGGCTAATGTGGATAAGCAACATAATCTCTTGAATATCCTTCAAAAGGAAGTGCCAATGGGTTCGTAAACTTGTCCGAAAAATAGCGATGAATGATGTTCTTTGACTTTCGTGGCCAAAAGTCCTGCTTAAGGCTGAATTTGAGGGTATCTTGTTTCCCATGCTAAGAGTGAGTATTTTTGATTCGCACAACCGCTAAGCAGCAGTTTGAGTACTTATGGTTCCGGCAATCGACTCAAATGACAAAATTATGACCGCTTTAGTGAACATGTGTCCATTCTATGGTAGTCCTTGAAAGTACTTCATTTTCTCGCGGCGCTGCTTAATTGCCCTAAAGTTTTTGTCCTCTATAGAGGAGATATAGTTTCACACATATATAGACCGATGCCAGAATGCCCTTTTGTTCTTGGCTTTCACGCCGCATGAGTTACAAAGATGCCATCCGCAAAAACAAGGAGAATAAGGCATATAGTCACGGATTTTCTTCAATTTATGGCCAATGAGATCGCCTTGATCATAGAGCATCCGCAGAAGGTACGCTTTGTCCCTACCAGGGGGCAAATGTCTATAAGCAACATAATCTCGGAATTTCCTTCAAAAGGAAGTGCCAATGGGTTCGTAAACTTGTCCGAAAAAAATATGAATGATGTTCTTGACTTTCAAGGCCAAAAGACCCGCTTAAGGCTGAATTTAAGGGTATCTCAGGCCTCGCTAAGCGTGAGTAATTTTTGATACGCTGCGTCACGCGAGCAGTTTGAGTACTTATGGGTCCGACACGGACCAATGACAAAATTATCACCGCTTTAGTGAACATCCGCCCATTCTATGGCCATTCTTGAAAGTACTTCATTTTCTCGTATGCTTTTTGCCTCGATTGCTCTAAAATTTCTTGTCCTCTATAGAGGAGATATAGTTTCACATATATATCGACCAATGCCAGGAATGCCTTTTTGTTATTTGCTTTCACGCCGACAGAGCTACAAGATGCCATCCCAAGCAAAACAAGGAGAATAAGGCATATAGTCACTGGATTTTCTTCAATTTACAGCCAAATGAGATCTGCCCGGATCATAGAGCATCCGCAGAAACGACGCTTGTCCCTACCAGGTGGGCTAATGTCTATAAGCAACATAATCTCTTGAATTTCCTTCAAAAGGAAGTGCCAATGGGTTCAAACTTGTCTCAAAAATAGCGATTTAATGATGTTCGCTGACTTTCAGTGGCCAAAAGTCCCGCTTAAGGCTGAATTTGAGGGTATTCGGTTCCCCGGCCGAAGTGTGGAGTATTTTTGATTCGCGACGACCGCGCGAGCAGCTTGAGTATTTATGGGTCCCACACGGACCAATGACAAAATTATCATCGCTTTAGTGAACATCCGTCCATTCTATGGTAGTCCTTAAAAGTACTTCATTTTGTCGGCGCTTTTTGCCTCATTTCCCCAAATATTCTTGTCCTCTATAGAGCGTATATCGCTTCCACATATATATCGACCGATGCCAGAATGCCCTTTTGTTCTTGGCTTTCACGCCACATGAGTTAAAGATGCCATCCGCCAAAACACGGAGAATAAGGAATATACTGCTGGATTTTCTTCAATTTATGGCCAAATGAGATTGCCTCGGATCATAGAGCATCCGCAGATAGGTACGCTTGTCCCTACACTGGGGCTAATGTCGATAAGCAACATAATTCTTGAATTTCCTTCAAAAGGAAGTGCCAATGGGTTCGTAAACTTGTCTCAAAAAAACAGCTATTTAATAATGTTCTTTGACTTTCAAGGACAAAAAGTCCTACATAAGGCTGAATTTGAGGGTACTCCTTTCCCAGCGAAGCGTGAGTATTTTGGATACGACAAGGCCGCCGCTAGTACTTTCAAGATTTATGGGTCCGACACTCGACCAATGACAAAATTATGACCGCTTTTAGTGAACATGTGTTGATTCTATGGCAGCCCTTGAAAGTACTTCATTTTCGCTCGCTTTTGCCTCGATTGCTCTAAAATTTCTTTGTCCTCTATAGAGGAGATATGGTTTCCACATATATATTAACCGATGCCAGAATGCCCTTTTGTTCTTGGCTTTCACGCCGCATGAGTTATGTCATGCCATCCAGCGAAAAACAAGGAGAATAAGGCATATAGTCACTGGATTTTTTTCAATTTATGGTCAAATGAGATTGCCCGATCATAGAGCATCCGCCGAAGGTACGCTTTGTCCCTACCAGAGGGCTAATGTCTATAAGCAACATAATCTCGAATTTCCTTCAAAAGGAAGTGCCAATGGGTTTCAAACTGTTCTAAAAACAAATGATTTAATGATGTTCTTTGACTTTCAGTACAAAAGTCCTCGCTTAACGCTGAATTTGAGGGTACTGGCCTCCCGCGCAAGCGGGAGTATTTTTGATTCGCGACTCGGCCATGAGTAGTTTCAAGATTAGGTCCGGCTACTCGACTCAATGACAAAATTATGACCGCTTTAGTGAACATGTGTCCATTCTATGGCGTCCTTGAAAGTACTTCATTTTCTCGCATGCTTTTCGCCTGATTTCTAAATTTCTTGTCCTCTATAGAGGAGATATCGCTTCCACATAAATATCGACCGATGCCAGAATGCCCTTTTGTTCTTGGCTTACACGCATGAGTTAACAGATGCCATCCGCCAAAACAAGGAGAATAAGGCATAGCTGCTGGATTTTCTTCAATTTACGCCAAATGAGATTGCCCTGATCATAGAGCATCCGCAGAAAGGTACGCTTTGTCCCTACCAGGGGCTAATGTCTATAAGCAACATAATCTCTCGAATTTCCTTCAAAAGGAAGTGCCAATGTGATGTAGGGTGGAACCCTATAGCGTCGATCTTTCACGTTTGGAGTGGATCCTTCGGGGAATCACGAAGAACACGCGGAAGCACAAAGGGAAAACACGGGGAAAACTAGAGAGAATCACTCAACCAACAAGGAATCGATCACACAAGTGCTAGATCACCACACACATAAGAGATACACGGGATCCAAAGTCAACAAAGGTGTACAAAGGAACCGTTCTTCTCCAAGAGGAGGCTTTGATGTCCTTCCCTAGAAGGGGTCTTGAATCCGCTTGGGGGATTTTCTCCGAAGAGCTCGTGAGCTCCGAGGAGAAGTAACCAAGTGGATGAGCAAAGGCTCTCACACAAATATGAGCTAATCCAATGCTAACCCTCAAAATGGGGAGGAGGAGGTCTATTTATAGTGCTGTCAATGGCGTAAGTGAGGGACGAGGTACACGGCTCCCGCCTAAGTTTGGCGCATGCCTACAAGGCTGGATGATCCGGACGGGTCCTCTCAGATGATCCCAAGGCCGGGTCCGGATGATCCCGACGGAGTCCCGGATGATCCGGCTTCGGTAGAAGCCTTCGGGTGATGTAGGGTAGAACCCTAGGTAGGGATCTTTTCACACTTGGAGGGGGAAAATGGAGGGAAACACAAGAACAACAAGAACACACGGATGAACACAAAGAGGTAATCACTCCAACAATTCCCAATTACACATCCACTAGTGATGAGGACATCAATACCATTGTTACACCCACAGCCCCTGCTGCTATACATACTGGACCAATTACTAGAGCTCACAAGACGCCAACTAAATTACTGTGTACTTTCGCTTTTTTGGTAATGATTCTAATGTTCATGAGAATATGATGTCGCTTAAATTGGATACATTTGTTTTGCTTACAAATGAAGGGCCTAGCTTGGAGAAGGATGAACATTGGAGCAAGAACACACATGGAGTTGATGGCATGCTAAGGGGATCAAGAACGGAGTTACAAGTGATGATTTCAGGACTTTGAAGCCACCATATGAGTGCATGAAGCCTTGGACGAAATATACAAGATGCCACTTCATAATATTCGGTCCATAGGCTATTCTAGGTGTCACACACCTTATTATTGGGCCAGCCCATGTAATTTCGAAATACATTAGTATAGGCTATTTTAGAGTCCTAGTGTGGGGAAACAAGAGATAGGGTTAGTTTCTGACCCTCCACCAAGGGCCACGAAATTCACCCCTCTTCCTCCATATATACAGCCCTTAGGGCACCGCTTAGACTTGGGTTTTGTTTAGATCAAAAGTTCGCCATAGCTGCAACTTCGCAGATTTCGCTTGTGTTCAACCACTGCATAAAGGCGCCATGTAACCCCACCTTGATCAATAAAGCTGCTCATCTTATATTCGCAATATCCAGATTGCAATTTCAGTTTCTTGCTTGTTCTTCGCTTGCTCAGCAGGAAATAGACCTCGTGGTCGTCTGATCGTGTTCGCGTGGGTCAATAACCTCTCGGAGTTGGTTTAGCGATTATATAGCGCGACGCCCTCGTGACGTCAGAGTCGGATCGCCAAAGTCGATTTCCACCAAAGCGTAAATCCACCATCTCATCGAAAGACGGACACCGCCTCTATCAAGTGGTATTCGAGTTCCAAAGTTGTTTCTCGTGAGATTTTACGCTTTTCATAGTTTAGATCGAGTCTGTTTTCATACCTATAGTCCACTAAAAGCCAAAAAATTAGGTTAGTTCATCCCATCCAACCAATCTGAGCGCTGCATAATCTTTTCAGATTTGCTTTGTTGAATTTATGCTGCATCGCCGTGTCAAGTTGCTGGTCTTAGCGCCTAGTCTTTTAGAGTTTCGGTTCTGCTCATTGTGTCATCACGCCACGCCATATACCACCACCACATATTCACCGCTAATCCCAATCCATATACGCCACCACATATCCGCCACTATTACGCCCATCCGAGTCCACTTCAACATATATCCGCCACCATCCGAAGTTCCACCAGATTCATCTCCGCCACCACTCCGAAGTTCCACTCAGACTCATCTCCGCCACCAACCGAAGTTCCACCAGATTCATCTCCGCCACCACCCTAGTCCGAGTCCAAAGAATTGTTGCATTGTTCTCGATTTCAGATCACGCGATATCCTAATCGTGACAAAGCAGAGGACTCCCAACTTCCAAGCCATCCGCAGAAGAAAAATAGTTCCAGCTTCAAAAAAAAACTAAGTCCGGAAAATTCTGGCTAGGCAGTTTTAGACCATTTGTAGACTTTTCCAAAAAAATTTGTTATGAGCAAAAAAAAAAAGAGGAAAAAAGTGCAAAAAAGAAAAAAAAAATTCAGAGTGTGCTCCTCCCTTGTTTACGCAAGTACGCCAGGATTTTGTTAGTGTTCTAGGCTCGCCTCTAGCACGGTTCAGCCTAGACCAAGACAAGCATCTGCTGCTGAGCGCTTTATTCAACTTTGCATCTCTCGAATTGATTATTGCCGACCTTTTTTGCTACCATATATAAGCCTTCCCAGCTCCACATACATCTACGCTGTATGCTTGATTCTCCCCGTAATCGCTATAGCCAAGCTTTGAGAGTTTTGACTACACAAGGCTGCCGATCACCACCGCCGCTGGGTAAGAACCGTAAGAATTTGAGATTTGCTTCACGGATTTGTGACCTCCCACCACACCACACCACCACCACTTCCTAGTAGTCTCAGAGGATCATATTCTTGTGTGTTTTTATTGCTGCTAACCATGGCGTGAACACAGCCGATGAGACTGATTGGGAGAATCACAAACAAACAGCTACATGATAAGTTTCAAGAAATGATGATTGGACAGTGCAAGATGGTAAACAGATTTGACGAGGCCATGGAGAAGATAGATGGCATTGAGAAGACGCTTGAAACAAAGCTTGATAGCAAGTTTGATGAATTGCTCGCTGCTTTCCACAACCACCGCCGCTGCACCTATCGCACTTCTCAAGAACGACAACAACCACGCCTCTTCCGAATCAGTAGATGGACGAGCTCAGCAGGTTCCTATTGAGCCAGACAAAATTCGTGCCGCCGCTATCGCTGTTGCGTTCTGCTCTCCGCTTCCTCACGTCATTGGTACCGACGAGGATGATTATGTGGAAGATTACGAGGATGAGGTTGATCAACATCGTAACTACGCAGCAACCACCAAAGACCACAACCACCAAGTCGCCCACATGCAAATAATGGCAATGTTAGGCTCCTCAGTACGCGAGATCATGACCATCTCCCTAAACTGAAATTGAATATTCCACCATTTGAGGGTAGATATGTTCTCGATATATATCTTACTTGGGAGTTAGAAACCAACAACGATTTACATGTTTACAATATCCCGAGGAGAGACGGTTCTCGTCGGCTGTTTGTGCTTTCACTAGCTTTGCATGTGTTTGTGGTCCTAACATTGTAGATTATATCCTGCTCCAAAGCACTTGGGCTGCTTTGAAAACTGCTATATGCATCGCTGGTTCCACCATATTATCAACGTGAATTACTTCAAAAATTGCAGCTTAAGACAAGGAAAAATTTCAGAGAAGAATATTATCGTGAATTGCAAACCGCTTGATTAGATGTGGTATTGTTGAGGAGAATGAAGCTATGCTTGCACGCTTTCGGGTGGATTAAATAGAGAGATTCGCACCATTCTAGACTATAAGGATTATAATAATATCACCTGCTTATTCCATCTTGCTTGTAAAGCTGAACGTGAAGTGCGTGATCGATGTGCATTGGCGCCACACTAACTTTTCTCGCAGGTCCATCTTCATCATGGACACCACGCATCATCTACTTCCACCGCACTATCACCTCCTTCAAAGCACTTCCAACCGTGATACAAGAAAGGTGCACAACCACCACTATCTCGCCAAGAGCACACCGCTGGGCAAGCACAGAGCTCTTCTTCCATGGCGCCAACAAAGCACACAAGGATATTATTTGTCGTCTTGTAAGGAAGAGGACATTTACAGAGAATGCAAATCTCAGCGGTGATGATTGCACCGAGGATGGTGGGTATGAGTCCGCTAGTGACTATGATGAGGAGACTTTGGCTCTTATTACACATGAGGAACATGGCGGAGATGATTCTGATCATGAGACACAATACATGGGTCAAGATGCCGAGTGTATGAATGTTTAGTTGCTCAACGTGTTTTGAGTGTGCAGGTGCTACACAAGCCGAGCAAAATCAGAGGCATAATTTGTTCCATACAAAGGAGTTGTGAAGGAACGTTCTATTCAAGGCCATCATAGATGGAGGGAGCTGCAACAACTTGGCTAGCATGGAGATGGTGGAGAAGCTATCTCTCACCACAAGACCACATCCACATCCTTACTACATCCAATGGTTCAACAACAGCGCAAGGTAAAGGTAACACGCAGTGTGCATTTTAGTATCTTCGTTATCACTCGCATTTTAAGATAGATTCATCGTTTAAGTGTATGTATTGTAATGCATTTCGGCTCCTTTATAAAGATATTCACCTGATGTGTCATGTCATCATTCGCAATATCATGGATCATGCTTGTTCTTCAATATCACCAATAGATTGTCGATTTCTTCGCTGTATACACTCGTAATGGCTTGATACAGATGTATGTGACGCCAGAATGTCGCCAAAGTCGACTTCCACCAAAGATCGACATTTCGGCCTCTATCACTTCGGCGAGATGGTGATTTCGCTTGGTGGAAGTCGACTTTGACGATCCGACCACGAAGGCGGCGAGACGCCGCTACTTTAGCAATCGCTAAACCAACTCCAGAGGTTATTGACCACGCCGAGCACGATCAACCTCGACCACGAGGGTCTATTTCGCGAGCAAACGAAGAACAAGCAAGAACCGAGATAGCAACTGGATATTGCGTAATATAAGATGAAAGCTTTATTGATCAAGGGGGTTCGGACGCTTTGTCCGGTCGTTGAACACAAACGGCACGCCAAGTTGCAGCTATGGCTAACTTTGATCTAAACAAAACCTAAAGTCTAAACGGTGCCTCTAAGGGCTGTATATATGGAGGAAGAGGGGAGAATTTCGTGGGTCTTGGTGGAGGGGTCCAAACTAACCCTATCTCTTGTTTCCCACACATACGGACTTCTAAAAATAGCCTATACTAATGTATTTCGAAATTACATGGGCCTGGCTCAATAATAAGGTGACACAAAGACCTAGAATAGCCTCCTGGACGAAATTTATGAAGTGGCATCTTGTATATTTCTGTCCAAGGCTTCATGCACTCATTATGGTGGCTTCAAAGTCCTGAAATCATCACTTGTAACTCCATTCTTGTCCTCTTATGCATGCCATCTTCTCCATGCTTGTTCTTGCTCCAATGTTCATCCTTCTCCAAGCTAGGCCCTTCATTTGTAAGCAAAACAAATGTATCCAATTTAGGCAAGATCATATTCTCATGAACATTAGAATCATTACCAAGAAACGAAAAGTACCGTAATTTAGTTGCGCGCGCGAGCTCTAGTAATTGGTCCAAGATGTATAGCAGTAGGGTCGGGTGTAACAATGGTATTGATGTCCTCATCATCCTCCCTTCTGAAATGAAGTCGCCTCGACGGAAGTTCATCTTCCTCACCCAAATATGGCTTCAAATCTGCAATGTTAAAAGTGGGACTAACCCCAAAATCTGCAGCAGCCAAGTTTATATGCATTATCATTTACTTTCTCCAACACCTTAAAGGGACCAGCAGACGTGGCATTAGCTTTGATTTGCGCAAATCAGAAATCTATCCTTACGCAATGTAACCAAACAAGATCTCCGTGCAAACACAACATGTTTTCTACCCTTATCTCCAGAAGTTTATATTTAGCATTCATACGCTCAATGTTTTCCTTAGTTAACTCATGCATTTTTAAAATCAATTCAGCACGCTTCTTTAGCATCAAAATTAACCTTCTCCAAGATGGAAGAGGCAACAAATCAATAGGTGCACGAGGTAGGAAACCATACACAACTTCAAAAGGGCACATCTTAGTAGTAGAATGCAATGAACGATTATAAGCAAATTCAATATGAGGCAAGCATTCCTCCCACATTTTCTTATTTTCTTAGAACAGCCCTAAGCATAGTAGACAATGTTCTATTGACTACTTCAGTTTGTCCATCACTTGGGGATGACAAAGTACTAAAAAGCGCTTTAGTCCCCAACTTAGCCCATAAACATCTCCAAAAGTGGCTAAGAAATTTAGTATCACGATCTGAAACAATAGTATTTGGCACACCATGCAAGCTTAATAATTTCAATGAAGAACAAATCAGCAACATTGACAAAGATCATCGCTTTTATGACATGGTATAAAGTGTGCCATTTTCGAGAATCTATCCACGACAACAAATATGTTATCCTCCCTTCTTTGTTCTAGGTAAACCTAAAACAAAGTCCATCGATATATCCTCCCAAGGAACACTAGGTACAGCAAAGGCATATATAAACCATGAGGATTGAGTCGTGACTTAGCTTTTTGACATGTAGTGCAATGAGCAATAAAACGCTCAACATCCCGGCCTCATCTTTGGCCAAAAGAAATGTGTAGCAAGTACGCCCTCCGCCTTCTTCACGCCAAAGTGTCCCATTAGTCCTCCTCCATGCGCCCCGCAACAACAAAGACGAACGGAGCTAGCTGGAATGCATAGCTTGTTAGCACGAACACAAATCCATCATTAACGACAAACTTGTTCCATGTTCTTCCTTCTTACAATTCTGCAATACATCTTTAAAATCAGCATCATGCACATATTGATCTTTGATGGTCTCCAAACCAAATATTTTGAAGTCAAGTTGTGAAAGCATAGTATAGCTTAATGCAGACAATGCATCAAGAATAACATTTTCTTTTACCCTTCTTGTGTTTAATGACATAAGGGAAAGTCTCAATGAATTCAACCCATTTAGCATGTCTACGATTCAGTTTAGCTTGACTTTTAATATGTTTCAAAGATTCATGATCGTAATGTATAACAAATTCTTTGGGCCATAAATAATGTTGCCATGTTTCTAAAGTCCTAACAAGAGCATATAATTTTTTATCATAAGTAGAGTAATTCAGACTAGGCCCACTCAATTTTTCAGTAAAATATGCAACAGGTTTGCATATCTTGTAATAACACACCTCCTAATCCAATTCCACTAGCATCACATTCAAGCTCAAAAGTCTTATTAAAATCAGAAGTTGGAGTAAAGGAGCATGTGTCAACTTAGCTTTCAATACCGTGAAGGCTTCTTCCCGCAAGCGTACCCCAAACAAAAGGCACATCCTTCTTTGTAAGCTCGTTGAGAGGTGCAAGAATGGTGCTGAAATCTCTCACAAAAGGCCTATAGAAACCAGCGAGGCCAAGGAAACTCCTCACTTGTGTGACCGCTGGGCTGCGCCAACTCTCAATAGCTTCAATCTTGGCTTTATCAACTTCAACCCTCGGAGTAAATAACATAGCCAAGAAAGATACTCGCCAAGGTAAAAGGTGCACTTCCTAAGGTTACCAAACAAACGCGCATCACGAGAGCATTAAAACAGCACGAATGTTCCAAATGTTCTTCCAAAGATTTGCTATAAATCAGATATCATCAAAATAGACTACCACAAATCGTCCAATGAAAGCATCGTGAAACTTCTCGATGCGAGCATCCCACGGTCATCACCATGTCAAGTAGAGCTCACAAGACGCCAACTAAATTACTGTACTTTCGCTTTTGGTAATGATTCTAATGTTCATGAGAATATGATGTCGCTTAAATTGGATACATTTGTTTTGCTTACAAATGAAGGGCCTAGCTTGGAGAAGGATGAACATTGGAGCAAGAACACACATGGAGTTGATGGCATGCGCAAGGGATCAAGAACGGAGTTACAAGTGATGATTTCGGACTTTGAAGCCACCATAAGGAGTGCATGAAGCCTTGGACGAAATATACAAGATGCCACTTCATAATATTCGCCCATAGGCTATTCTAGGTGCTCGCACACCTTATTATTGGGCCAGCCCATGTAATTTCGAAATACATTAGTATAGGCTATTTTAGAGTCCGTATGTGGGGAAACAAGAGATAGGGTTAGTTTCGACCCTCCACCAAGGGCCACGAAATTCACCCCTCTTCCTCCATATATACAGCCCTTAGGGCACCGCTTAGACTTGGGTTTTGTTTAGATCAAAAGTTCGCCATAGCTGCAACTTCGCAGATTTCGCTTGTGTTCAACGACTGCATAAAGGCGCCACGTAACCCCACCTTGATCAATAAAGCTGCTCATCTTATATTCGCAATATCCAGATTGCAATTTCAGTTTCTTGCTTGTTCTTCGCTTTGTCGCAGGAAATAGACCTCGTGGTCGTTGATCGTGTTCGCGTGGTCAATAACCTCTCGAGTTGGTTTAGCGACATATATGCGCGACGCCCTCGCAGACGTCAGAGTCGGATCGCCAAAGTCGACTTCCACCAAAGCGAAATCCACCATCTCATCGAAAGACGGACACCTCTCGCTTATCAAGTGGTATCGAGTTCCGTGTTGCTCGTGAGATTTTACAGCTTTTCATAGTTTAGATCGAGTCTGTTCTTCATACCTATAGTCCACGAAAAGCCAAAAAATTAGGTTAGTTCATCCCATCCAACCAACTGAGCGCTTGCATAATCTTTTCAGATTTGCTTTGTTGAATTTATGTTGCATCGCCGTGTCAAGTTGCCGGTCTTAGCGCCTAGTCTTTAGAGTTTCGAAGTTCGCTCACAAAGTTGTCACGCCGCCACGCCATATACCACCACCACATATTCACCGCCAATCCGAATCCATATACGCCACCACATATCCGCCGCTATTACGCCCATCCGAGTCCACCAAGCAACATATATCCGCCACCATCCGAAGTTCCACCAGATTCATCTCCGCCACCAACCGAAGTTCCACCTGCACTCATCTCCGCCACCATCCGAAGTTCCACCAGATTCATCTCCGCCACCAGTCCTAGTCCGAGTCCAAGAATTGTTGCATTGTTCTCGATTTCCAGATCACGCGACATCTGAATCGTGATGAGCAGAGGACTCCCCAACTTCCAAGCCATCCGCAGAAGAAAAATAGTTCCAGCTTCAAAAAAAAACTAAGTCCGAAAATTCGCTAGGCAGCTTTTAGACCATTTGTAGACTTTTTCCGAAAAATTTGTTATGGAGCAAAAAAAAAAGAGGAAAAAAGTGCAAAAAAAAAAAGAAAAAAATTCAGAGTGTGCTCCTCCCTTGTTTACGCAGCAATACCGTGATTTTGTTAGTGTTCTAGGCTCAAGGCCTCTAGCACGGTCTCAGCCTAGGACCAAAGACAAGATCATCCATTGAGCCGCTTCTTCAACTTTTGCATCTCTGAATTGATTATTGGCCGACCTTTTGCTACCATATTATAAGCCTTCCCAGCTCCACATACATCTACGCTGCATGCTTGATTCTCCCCGTAATCGCTATAGCCAAGCTTTGAGAGTTTTGACTACAACGGCTGCCGATCACCACCGTCACCCGGGTAAGAACTCGTAAGAATTTGAGATTTGCTTCACGGATTTGTGACTGGCTCCACCACACCACCACCACCACTTCCTAGTAGTCCTGAGGATCATATTCTTGTGTGTTTCTATTGTCGCTAACCATGGCAGAAACACAGCCGATGAGACCGATTGGGAGAATCACAAACAAACAGCCTACATGATAAGTTTCAAAGAAATGATGATTGGACAAAAAGATGTGGTAAATGAGATTTGACGAGGCCATGGAGAAGATAGATGGCATTGAGAAGACGCTGAAACAAAGCTTGATAGCAAGTTTGATGAATTGCTCGCTGCTTTCCACAACCACCGCCGTGCACCTATCGCACCTCCTCAACGACATAACAACCACGCCTCTTCCGAATCAGATGGACGAGCTCAACAGGTTCCTATTGAGCCAGACAAAATTCTGTGCCATTGCCATCGCTGTTGGTGCTTCTTTGGCTCGCTCGCCTACCGCTGCCGGTACCGACGAGGATGATTATGTGGAAGATTACGAGGATGAGGTTGATCAACATCGTAACTACGCAACCACCAAGCACCACAACCACCGTGTCGCCCACATGCAAATAATGGCAATGTTAGGGCTCCTCAGTACGAGATCATGACCATCTCCCTAAACTGAAATTGAATATTCCACCATTTGAGGGTAGATATGTTCCCGATATATATCTTACTTGGGAGTTAGAAACTGAACAACGATTTACATGTTTACAATATCCCGAGGAGAGACGTGTTCCTCGCCGCTGCTTTGTGCTTTCACTAGCTTTGCATGTGTTTGGTGGTCCCAACATTGTAGATTATATCCTGTTCCAACTACTTGGGCTGCTTTGAAAACTGCTATGCGATCTCGCTGTTCCACCATATTATCAACGTGAATTACTTCAAAAATTGCAGCGTTTAAGACAAGGAAAAATTTCTGTAGAAGAATATTATCGGAATTGCAAACCGCTTGATTAGATGTGGTATTGTTGAGGAGAATGAAGCTATGCTTGCACGCTTTCGGGTGGATTAAATAGAGAGATTCGCACCATTCTAGACTATAAGGATTATAATAATATCACCGCTTATTCCATCTTGCTTGTAAAGCTGAACGTGAAGTGCAGGATCGATGTGCATTGGCGCCGCACTCAACTTTTTCTCGCAGGTCGACCTTCATCATGGACACCACGCATCATCTACTTCCACCGCACTATCACCTCCTTCAGGTGCCACCTCCAACCGTGATACAAGAAAGCAGTGCACAACCACCACTATCCGCCAAGAGCACACCCGCTGGCCTCATGCAGCTCTTCTTCCATGGCGCCAACAGGCACACAAGTGATATTATTTGTCGTCATAAGGGAAGAGGACATTTTTACGAGAGAATGCAAATCTCAACAGGTGATGATTGCAATGAGGATGGTGGGTATGAGTCCGCTAGTGACTATGATGAGGAGACTTTGGCTCTTATTACACATGAGGAACATGGCGGAGATGATTCTGATCATGAGACACAATACATGGCTGCCAAGATGCCGACAGTATGAATGTTTAGTTGCTCAACGTGTTTTGAGTGTGCAAAGTTACACAAGTCGAGCAAAATCGAGGCATAATTTGTTCCATACAAAGGGAGTTGTGAAGGAACGCTCTATTCAAGGCCATCATAGATGGAGGGAGCTGCAAACAACTTGGCTAGCATGGAGATGGTGGAGAAGCTATCTCTCACCACAAGACCACATCCACATCCTTACTACATCCAATGGTTCAACAACAAGGCAAGGTAAAGGTAACACGCATCTGTCTCGTGCATTTTAGTATCATCCATTCCTGATTCATAACCAGATCAAATAATTTCCTGAGTTTGTCTTACCTTCGGATCGCTTTAGCACATATATGACCTTGCACGTCAGAAGCCTGACGTCGCCAGTCGACTTCTCACCAAAGACGGACACCTCGCTTTCTATCACTGGCGAGATGGTGGATTTCGCTTGGTGGAAGTCGATTTTGACGATCCGACTACGAAGCAGCGAGGACGCCATACTTAGCAATCGCTAAACCAACTCCGAGAGGTTATTGACCACGCCGAGCACGATCAACCTCGACCACGAGGGTCTATTTCGCGAAAGCAAACGAAGAACAAGCAAGAAACCGAGATAGCAACTGATATTGCTAATATAAGATGAAAGCTTTATTGATCAAGGTGGGGTTCGTGACGCTTTGTCCGGTCGTTGAACACAAACGGCACGCCGGGTTGCAGCTATATGGCTTAACTTTTGATCTAAACAAAACCCAAAGTCTAAACGGTGCCCTAAGGGCTGTATATATGGAGGAAGAGGGGAGAATTTCGTGGCCCTTGGTGGAGGGGTCCAAACTAACCCTATCTCTTGTTTCCCCACACATACGGACTCTAAAATAGCCTATACTAATGTATTTCGAAATTACATGGGCCTGGCTCAATAATAAGGTGACACAAAGACCTAGAATAGCCTCCTGACGAAATTTATGAAGTGGCATCTTGTATATTTCTGTCCAAGGCTTCATGCACTCATTATGGTGGCTTCAAAGTCCCAAATCATCACTTGTAACTCCATTCTTGTCCTCTATGCGCATGCCATCTTCTCCATGCTTGTTCTTGCTCCAATGTTCATCCTTCTCCAAGCTAGGCCCTTCATTTGTAAGCAAAACAAATGTATCCAATTTAGGCAGATCATATTCTCATGAACATTAGAATCATTACCAAGAAACGAAAGTACCGTAATTTAGTTGGCGCATGAGCTCTAGTAATTGGTCCAAGATGTATAGCAGCAGGGCTGTGGGTGTAACAATGGTATTGATGTCCCTCATCATCCTCCCTTCTTGAAATGAAGTCGCCCTCGACGGAAGTTCATCTTCCTCACCCAAATATGGCTTCAAATCTGCAATGTTAAAAGTGGGACTAACCCCAAAATCAGCAGCAGCTCAAGTTTATATGCATTATCATTTACTTTCTCCAACACCTTAAAGGGACCAGCAGCACGTGGCATTAGCTTTGATTTGCGCAAATCAGAAATCTATCTCACGCAAATGTAACCAAACAAGATCTCCAGTGCAAACACAACATGTTTTCTACCCTTATCTCCAAAGAAGTTTATATTTAGCATTCATACGCCAATGTTTTCCTTAGTTAACTCATGCATTTTTAAAATCAATTCAGCACGCTCTTTAGCATCAAAATTAACCTTCTCCAAGATGGAAGAGGCAACAAATCAATAGGTGCACGAGGTAGGAAACCATACACAACTTCAAAAGGGCACATCTTAGTAGTAGAATGCAATGAACGATTATAAGCAAATTCAATATGAGGCAAGCATTCCTCCCACATTTTCTTATTTTTCTTTAGAACAGCCCTAAGCATAGTAGACAATGTTCTATTGACTACTTCAGCTTTGTCCATCAGTTTGGGGGTGACAAGTAGTACTAAAAGCAGTTTAGTCCCCAACTTAGCCCATAAACATCTCCAAAAGTGGCTAAGAAATTTAGTATCACGATCTGAAACAATAGTATTTGGCACACCATGCAAGCTTAATAATTTCAATAAAGAACAAATCAGCAACATTGACAAAGATCATCGCTTTTATGACATGGTATAAAGTGTGCCATTTTCAGAATCTATCCACGACAACAAATATGTTATCTCCTCCCTTCTTTGTTCTAGGTAAACCTAAAACAAAGTCCATCGATATATCCTCCCAAGGAACACTAGGTACAGTGCAAAGGCATATATAAACCATGAGGATTGAGTCGTGACTTAGCTTTTTGACATGTAGTGCAAATGAGCAATAAAACGCCAACATCCCGCCTCATCTTTGGCCAAAAGAAATGTGTAGCAAGCACGCCCTCCGCCTTCTTCACGCCAAAGTGTCCCATTAGTCCTCCTCCATGCGCCTCCTGCAACAACAAAAGACGTAACGGAGCTAGCTGAATGCATAGCTTGTTAGCACGAACACAAATCCATCATTAACGCACAAACTTGTTCCATGTTCTTCCTTCTTTACAATTCTGCAATACATCTTTAAAATCAGCATCATGCACATATTGATCTTTGATGGTCTCCAAACCAAATATTTTGAAGTCAAGTTGTGAAAGCATAGTATAGCGACGAGACAATGCATCAGCAATAACATTTTCTTTACCCTTCTTGTGTTTAATGACATAAGGGAAAGTCTCAATGAATTCAACCCATTTAGCATGTCTACGATTCAGTTTAGCTTGACTTTTAATATGTTTCAAAGATTCATGATCAGAATGTATAACAAATTCTTTGGGCCATAAATAATGTTGCCATGTTTCTAAAGTCCGAACAAGAGCATATAATTCTTTATCATAAGTAGAGTAATTCAGACTAGGCCCACTCAATTTTTCAGAAAAATATGCAACAGGTTTGCCATCTTGTAATAACACACCTCCTAATCCAATTCCACTAGCATCACATTCAAGCTCAAAAGTCTTATTAAAATCAGGAAGTTGGAGTAAAGGAGCATGTGTCAACTTAGCTTTCAATACCGTGAAGGCTTCTTCCTGTGCGGTACCCCAAACAAAAGGCACATCCTTCTTTGTAAGCTCGTTGAGAGGTGCAGCAATGGTGCTGAAATCTCTCACAAAAGGCCTATAGAAACCAGCGAGGCCAAGGAAACTCCTCACTTGTGTGACCGTTTTGGGCTGCGGCCAACTCTCAATAGCTTCAATCTTGGCTTTATCAACTTCAATTCCTGTGGAGTAACAACATAGCCAAGAAAAGATACTCGGCCGGGCAAAAGGTTCACTTTCCAAGGTTACCAAACAAACGTGCATCACGTAGAGCATTAAAAACAGCACGTAAATGTTCCAAATGTTCTTCCAAAGATTTGCTATAAATCAGTATATCATCAAAATAGACTACCACAAATCGTCCAATGAAAGCACGTAAAACTTCTGATGCGGAGCATCCTACGGTCATCACCATGTCAAGAGTCCGTTTGGCAAGTGACACGTGCGACCTCTACTTCTCATACATAAAGGTGAATCTTCTCCTTTACACATGTTCACTTGACCCCTTTGAGGATGGTATACTACTTGACACTCCACTCGTGTGCATGCATAGGTATTGTCGGAGCTTCATGAATGACGAGGAGGAGTGCAAGCGCCAAGGAACGCCTACACCATCCGCAAGGGAAGCGTGAAGCGAAGACGGAAGAAGAAGGACCTGCCCAGTCCGGAAAGGCGGTACTACACGCCCAAAGCAAGCGGTACTACCGCTCAAGCGATACTACCGCCCAAAGCAAGCAAGTACTACCGCTCAAGCGATACCACCGCCCATGAGTCTGGTACTACCGCCTCCTGTCTTGCAGACAGCAGGGCCTTGGCCTTGTATCCCTCTCCCACTTACTCCTTCGTGGCTTAGACTATAAATAGACCACCTCCACCTCCTTTCTAGGGTTAGCAAAGTGATAGCTCATTCTTAGGTGAGCTTTGCTCCTACCTATCTCTTGAGAGAGAGACCACTACTCCATTGGAGGCCAAGACCTCCATCTAGGAGAAGATCCCATGGATAGCATCAAGACCCCTTGTGGAAGATCCATCTAGGATACAAGACCCCCTTGTGGGAAGATCCATCTAGGATATCATCAAGACCTCCTCTTGGAGATGAACCTTACCTTGTATCTTTCCCTTTGTTGTTCATGTACCTTGTGATCTTGTGTGTTTGATTGTCTAGTGGATGTGTGATTGGACTTGTTCTTGAGTGTTTCCCCTTGTGATTTCTCTCCGTTCTTCCCCGTGTTCATCGTGTTCTTCGAGGGATCCCACTCCAAACGTGAAACATCGATGAATTAGGGTTCCACCCTACATCATATGGTATCATGAGCCACGTTGATCACGTTTTTGAAGCCCCTACCCCGTGTTTTCTAGTTTGATTTTGTTGTTTTCGTCCTAAATTCGAAAATCCCACCAAAAATAGCCCCAAATTTTTTTGTGATTTGTTGGTTTGTTGATGTTTTGTTGATTTTGATCCATGGATTTGCTTGGTTTCAAGTGGATCTAGCATTCCCCCAAGTTTCCCCTCTTTCCATCCACGAAATCCATCAAATTTTGCCCAAATCATCCATTTCACTTCAAAATCGCGCCCCGATCCGATCTGCGAAAAAAACCCGACACGAGCGGTACTACCGCCCTACAGAGCGGTACTACCGCTGAGAACCTCAAGCGGTACTACCGCCCCGCTAACGGTACTACCGCTAGGCCCTGTTCCAGCCGAAATAGTCGAAAAATCCCGACACGAGCGGTACTACCGCCCTCCCGAGCGGTACTACCGCCCTGGCCAGTTTCAGCTTTCCGAGTTTCACCGTTTTGGCCATAACTAATTCATCCGAACTCCGATTTTAACGTTCTTTAGCTCGTTTTGAAGCTATTGACATCCCCCTTCCCACAAAAATACCACCAACATCATTTGACTCCATCATATTTTCTGAAATTTGGCAAGTTTTCCTAGGCCCCCCACCATATCATCCGCATTAACACCACCGACTTCCGCAACCTAACCCATTTTGTTCCCCATAGCATTTGAGGTTGTTTGAGTAGTGACTTGAGTCTCCTAAGGTGTTTAGGCTACTTAGGGACGGTTGCTTCTTCATCAACCACCACCACCGCCACCACTTCCACATAACCTTGCCCACCATACACTTCCGACAAGCCAACTTAACCCAATTGTTGTTTGAGCTTTTTCGAGTTGTGGCTTGTGTTTCCTAAGGTGTTTCGGCTACTTAGGGACCGTGTGCTTCCAACTCTTACACCGTGTATAACCCATCATCCCACTTCCGCATTGCCTAGTGCAACACCACCACCGCTTTCCGCTACCACCATTTGACATTTGTCATTTGAGATTTTGAGTTTGCGGTTTTTCCGTTTCCTAAGGTGTTTCGGCTACTTAGGGACGAGTCTCCATCATCTTGGTATCTACACCAAGAACACCGCCACTCATCATCGCAAAGGACGGTAACCTCGACGACACCTTTGTATATCCCCTTGCAAATTGCATTGTTAACCCCTAGCCCATTTTGCGTCACTTACCTATCGAGACTAGCCATTTGAGTATTGCCGGCAACGTTACTTGTGCACATTAGTGGTCCATACCTTCCTTTGTGCCTCAAGTTTGTTCCCGCATATACACAATTGCTATCTTGGTTTGTGCATTGTGCAAAAGTGGCCATAGAGAAAAAAAAAGAGAGAAAAAGCTTTTAAGCAAAAAGAGAGCAAAGAGCTTGTGAGCAAGTGCCATAGCATCATACCCCATGACACATAAGAGCCATACCAAAATCTACATCATATGATATCATGCTTGATAGAAACACCGGGAACCATACATACATAGCATACTTGGGATAGAAAGAATATCCATTTGCATCTTATAGGTTGTGCACAAGTGTCGTATCCGCCTATTGAGCAATCGTGCTAGCGTCTCTCTTGAGTTGTGCAACACGAGCTTTTTCCGTGGATTCCACATTTTGAGCTCATTCCTTGGTTGCACGGCCCCATTTATCTATCCGTGTGTGTGTTTCCGTGTGCCACTCTTTGCTATTGGTCCATTTGTTTCACTTGCGAATTTGTGAATCTCTTTCAACATTATTGACTCTTGCTAACATTTTGCATCAAATTTTTGTGCAACTATTCTCACCGAGCTCTACCATAAGCTTTACTTGTAGGTGTGAGTGAACAAGTCCGGTACCAATTCCACTATTCTTTCATCTCACATTGAGTGACACGGGATACATCCTCAACATTGGGAAAAGGTAACTTGGTATTGTTTATCTCATTTCCTACTCACCTCTACTCGAGTCTTGTGATGGATAGGCAAGGCATTTCACTTTCGGTCTACAAAAACAACGACGAGTTCGATGCCATGAACAACAACTACAACGCCAAGATGGACAAGCGCATGGAGGAGATCAAGGCCCTCATCAAGTCCTACAAGCGATCTTCCTCATCTTCGAGAAGACGCTCAAGAGCACATCCTTCCGAGCTACCACCTCCGGCAAGATCACATCGGCATCGACACCATCAACAACAAGAACGTGAAGGTCAAGAGCTCAACACCAACAACCGCTCAACGACTTCACCATCTCCCTTGGCATCTTCGCCAAGCGACTTCAAGGCATCTTCGCCTACGGACATATGGCATCTTCGCCAACAAGAACCTCAAGACTACACTCAAGAGAAGCTACCCAAGCTCAAGTCCGCGACTTCCACGAGCTACTACGACCTCGACACCGACCACAAGATTCCTTTCTATGGGACTCAAGAACCCGAGGAGTACCTCGAGTGGGAGCGTTTGATGGACGACTACCTCAAGCTACATCAAGTTCCTCCCGAAGATCAAGTGAAGTGCGCCACAAGAAACTTCCACGACTACGCATTGGCATGGTGGCTTCACACACCTTCGAGTACTACGACATGAGTTGGCCCAAGACGAAGAAAGCTTTGGGCGAGTTTGTGCCTCCAACCTACACGGAACAACTTCGACGCCAATTGGAGAACACCACCCAAGGATCCAAGTCCATCGACAAGTACTTCAAGGAGATGATGATTGCCTTGCGACGAGCCAGGCGTGAACGACCCATTTCGATGAAGTTCCACTTCATGATGGGATTGCACAACGACATCTCCAAGACCATCTTCCTCGAGAACTACAAGTCCATCGATGACAACTACATTGGTGCTCTCAAGGCGAACAAGAACTCATGAAGGCCAAGGCTTCTCCACCCCAAGCAAACTTCATGGTGACCAAGCTCTCGACAAGCATGAGGCTAGTACCACCATGATGTCCAAGGCCGACAAGCTCCAAGACGATGCTCCCAAGTGTGACTTCACCGCCATCCCTCTTTGTGGCATTGATGATGCCGAGTCTACTTTGACTCTTTTTCAAGACGGTGCCGCGACGAGTACGACTACGGAGACCCTCAAGGACCAAGCTTTGGAGGCGAGCGACAAGGTGGCGAGCAAGGATGATGCTTCCATCTTTGGAGGCGAGAGTGATGATGTGCCATCTTCGGCCTTCATCCATGGTGACGGTGACGAGATGATCGAGCATGGGATTTTCCCTTCGGTCACGGAGGAGAGTGATGATGTGCCATCTTCGGCCTTCATCCATGGCGACAACGACGAGATGGTTGAGCATGGGATTCTCCCTTCGACCACGGCGACGTATGATGACTTGAGTGACTTTTGCCACCATATTGAGAGTGAGAGTGACTTCACCACTAGCCCCATATATGACGAGTTGCCCAACTTTCCATGTGAGGAGAGCCACAACCCCCACCACTTGTGTGAGATGAGTGACTCCACCATATGTGACTTTGAGTGCACCTACTTTGAGGGAGTGAGTGAACCACCGCATAGAGAGAGTGAGATAGTTGATAGGTCTTGTGAGGCCATTTGCATTTCTAACAACTTGACCTCTATCTCTATTGTGTCTTCTCATTTGGTGCTAGGTCCCATTTATGATGACGCGCCGATCCTCGACGACTTCGTCCTCTGATAGAGGCAGAGGTGTCCCGTCTTTCGATGAGATGGTGGATTTCGCTTTGGTGGAAGTCGACTTTGACGATCCGACTACGAACGTGCGAGGACGTCGCGCCTTGGCAATCGCTAAACCAACTCCGAGAGGTTATTGACCACGCCGAGCACGATCAACCTGACCACGAGGGTCTATTTCCGCGAGCAAACGAAGAACAAGCAAGAAACTGAGATTGCAATCTGGATATTGCGAATATAAGATGAAAGCTTTATTGATCAAGGTGGGGTTCGTGACGCCTTTGTCCGGTCGCTGAACACAAACGGCACGCGAAGTTGCAGCTATGGCGAACTTTTGATCTAAACAAAACCCAAGTCTAAACGGTGCCCTAAGGGCTGTATATATGGAGGAAGAGGGGTGAATTTCGTGGCCCTTGGTGGAGGGTCCAAACTAACCCTATCTCTTGTTTCCCCACACATACGGACTCTAAAATAGCCTATACTAATGTATTTCGAAATTACATGGGCCTGGCCCAATAATAAGGTGACGAGCACCTAGAATAGCCTATGGACTAATATTATGAAGTGGCATCTTGTATATTTCGTCCAAGGCTTCATGCACTCATTATGGTGGCTTCAAAGTCCTGAAATCATCACTTGTAACTCCATTCTTGTCCCCTTGCGCATGCCATCATCTCCATGCTGGTTCTTGCTCCAATGTTCATCCTTCTCCAAGCTAGGCCCTTCATTTGTAAGCAAAACAAATGTATCCAATTTAGGCAGCATCATATTCTCATGAACATTAGAATCATTACCAAGAAACGAAAGTACCGGTAATTTAGTTGGCGTCTTGTGAGCTCTAGTAATTGGTCCAAGATGTATAGCGGCAGGGGCTGTGGGTGTAACAATGGTATTGATGTCCTCATCATCCTCCCTTCTTGAAATGAAGTCGCCCTCGACGGAAGTTCATCTTCCTCACCCAAATATGGCTTCAAATCTGCAATGTTAAAAGTGGGACTAACCCCAAAATCTGCAGGCAGCTCAAGTTTATATGCATTATCATTTACTTTCTCCAACACCTTAAAGGGACCAGCAGCACGTGGCATTAGCTTTGATTTGCGCAAATCAGAAATCTATCCTTACGCAAATGTAACCAAACAAGATCTCCAGTGCAAACACAACATGTTTTCTACCCTTATCTCCAGCAAGTTTATATTTAGCATTCATACGCTCAATGTTTTCCTTAGTTAACTCATGCATTTTTAAAATCAATTCAGCACGTTCTTTAGCATCAAAATTAACCTTCTCCAAGATGGAAGAGGCAACAAATCAATAGGTGCACGAGGTAGGAAACCATACACAACTTCAAAAGGGCACATCTTAGTAGTAGAATGCAATGAACGATTATAAGCAAATTCAATATGAGGCAAGCATTCCTCCCACATTTTCTTATTTTTCTTTAGAACAGCCCTAAGCATAGTAGACAATGTTCTATTGACTACTTCAGTTTGTCCATCGGTTTGGGGTGACAAGTAGTACTAAAAAGCAGTTTAGTCCCCAACTTAGCCCATAAACATCTCCAAAAGTGGCTAAGAAATTTAGTATCACGATCTGAAACAATAGTATTTGGCACACCATGCAAGCGAATAATTTCACGAAAGAACAAATCAGCAACATTGACAAGATCATCGCTTTTATGACATGGTATAAAGTGTGCCATTTTCGAGAATCTATCCACGACAACAAATATGCTATCCTCCCTTCTTTGTTCTAGGTAAACCTAAAACAAAGTCCATCGATATATCCTCCCAAGGAACACTAGGTACAGTAAAGGCATATATAAACCATGAGGATTGAGTCGTGACTTAGCTTTTTGACATGTAGTGCAGCGAGCAATAAAACGCTCAACATCCCGCCTCATCTTTGGCCAAAAGAAATGTGTAGCAAGTACGCCCTCCGCCTTCTTCACGCCAAAGTGTCCCATTAGTCCTCCTCCATGCGCCTCCTGCAACAACAAAAGACGAACGGAGCTAGCTGGAATGCATAGCTTGTTAGCACGGAACACAAACCCATCATTAACGACAAACTTGTTCCATGTTCTTCCTTCTTTACAATTCTGCAATACATCTTTAAAATCAGCATCATGCACATATTGATCTTTGATGGTCTCCAAACCAAATATTTTGAAGTCAAGTTGTGAAAGCATAGTATAGCGATTTAGACAATGCATCAAGAATAACATTTTCTTTACCCTTCTTGTGTTTAATGACATAAGGGAAAGTCTCAATGAATTCAACCCATTTAGCATGTCTACGATTCAGTTTAGCTTGACTTTTAATATGTTTCAAAGATTCATGATCGAATGTATAACAAATTCTTTGGGCCATAAATAATGTTGCCATGTTTCTAAAGTCCTAACAAGAGCATATAATTCTTTATCATAAGTAGAATAATTCAGACTAGGCCCACTCAATTTTTCGTAAAAGTATGCAACAGGTTTGCCATCTTGTAATAACACACCTCCTAATCCAATTCCACTAGCATCACATTCAAGCTCAAAAGTCTTATTAAAATCAGGAAGTTGGAGTAAAGGAGCATGTGTCAACTTATCTTTCAACACCGTGAAGGCTTCTTCCTGTATGGTACCCCAAACAAAAGGCACATCCTTCTTTGTAAGCTCATTGAGAGGTGCAGCAATGGTGCTGAAATCTCTCACAAAACGCCTATAGAAACCAGCGAGGCCAAGGAAACTCCTCACTTGTGTGACCGCTTTGGGCTGCGGCCAACTCTCAATAGCTTCAATCTTGGCTTTATCAACTTCAATTCCTGTGGAGTAACAACATAGCCAAGAAAAGATACTCGGTCGGTGCAAAAGGTGCACTTCCCAAGGTTACCAAACAAACGTGCATCACGAGAGCATTAAAAACAACACGTAAATGTTCCAAATGTTCTTCCAAAGATTTGCTATAAATCAGTATATCATCAAAATAAACTACCACAAATCGTCCAATGAAAGCACGTAAAACTTCGCTCATTAATCTCATGAAAGTACTAGGTGCATTAGTTAACCCAAAAGGCATGACTAACCACTCATATAATCCAAACTTAGTTTTAAATGCTGTTTTCCATTCATCTCCCAATTTCATACGAATTTGATGGTATCCACTACGCAAATCAACTTTGGAGAATATTGTAGAGCCACTCAATTCATCAAGCATATCATCTAGCCTAGGAATAGGGTGACGATAACGAATAGTAATATTATTAATGCCTCTACAATCAACACACATACGTGACGTACCATCCTTTTTCGGCACTAGAATAATAGGAACAGCACAAGGACTAAGGGATTCGCATATATAACCTTTGTCGAGCAGCTCCTGTACTTGACGATAATCTCCTTCGTCTCCTCCGGATTGGTACGGTATGGTGCACGGTTGGGTAATGATGCACCGAATTAAGTCAATTTGATGCTCAATCCTCGAATAGGTGGTAATCCGGTGGCACGCCTTGTGGAAAGACGTCGTGAACTCCCCGCAAAATGTTAGTGACAAGGGGCAAAGAGGAAGGCACGCCCTCGAATGAAAATAATGCCTCTTTGCACACAAAAGCATAGCAAATAGATTTGCCAAAATCTAGCTCATCAATATCAGATTTGGTGGCAAGTAAACATGCACTTTTCAATTTAATTTCGAAGCAACAAAGAGATGGTTTATTATTAGTCTTCATGTGTTGCTCAAATTCTTTTGCCACAATCTGATTTTCACTCTTATTTTTCTCCTGTTTTGCTTTATTAGCTCTATTAATATCATCTTTCAAAATGGACTCAGAGTCATAGGAAGCAAAGTAATATTTTTATCCTTATGAACAAGAGTATACCGATTGTTTCTACCATGGTGTATGAATTTTTATCAAATTGCCATGGTCTACCAAGTAACAAGGAACATGCTTGCATAGGTACCACATCACAATCAACATAATCAGCATATGTAGAGATACTAAAATGCACACGAACAGTACGTGTTACCTTCACCTTGCCACTGTTGTTGAACCATTGGATGTAGTAAGGATGTGGATGTGGTCTTGTGGTGAGAGATAGCTTCTCCACCATCTCCATGCTAGCCAAGTTGTTGCAGCTCCTCCATCTATGATGACGCTTGAATAGAACGTTCCTTCACAACTCCCTTTGTATGGAACAAATTATGCCTCTGATTTTGCTCAGCTTGTGTAACCTGCACACTCAAAACACGTTGAGCAACTAAACATTCATACCACCAAGATCTTCAAAGAGCCATGTATTGTGTCTCATGATCGTAATCATCTCCACCGTGTTCCTCATGTGTAATAAGAGCCAAAGTCTCCTCATCATAGTCACTAGCGGACTCATACCCACCATCCTCGTGAGCAATCATCACACGCTGAGATTTGCATTCTTTCGCAAAATGTCCTCTTCCCTTACAACGACGACAAATAATATCACTTGTGTGCCTGCTGACGCCATGGAAGAAGAGCTCAGGCAGGCCCAGCAGTGTGCTCTTGGCGAGATAGTGGTGGTTGTGCCTGCTTTCTTGTATCACGATTGGAGGTGGCACCTAAAGGAGGTGATGGTGCAAAGGAAGTAGATGATGCACGTGGTGTCCATGATGAAGGTCGACCTGCAGAAAAGTTAGTGCGCGCCAATGCCCGCCGATCCTGCACTTCACGCTCAGCTTTACAAGCAAGATGGAATAAACGAGTGATATTATTATAATCCTTATAGTCTAAAATGGTCTGAATCTCTATTTAATCCACCCGTAAAACGTGCAAGCATAGCTTCATTCTCCTCAACAATACCACATCTAATCAAGCCAGTTTGTAATTCCCGATAATATTCTTCTACAGAATTTTTCCTTGTCTTAAACGCTGCAATTTTTGAAGTAATTCACGTTGATAATATGGTGGAACCCAACGAGTACGCATAGCAGTTTTCAAAGCAGCCCAAGTAGCTGGAACAGGATATAATCTACAATGTTCGACCACCAAACACATGCAAAGCTAGTGAAAGCACAAACAGCAGCAGAACACGCCTCTCCTCGGATATTGTAAACATGTAAATCGTTGTTCAGTTTCTAACTCCCAAGTAAGATATATATCGTGAACATATCTACCCTCAAATGGTGGAATATTCTATTTCAGTTTAGGGAGATGGTCATGATCTCGCACTGAGGGGAGCCCTAGCATTGCCATTATTTGCATGTGGACGACCTGGTGGTTGTGGTGCTGGTGGTTGCACGTAGTTCGATGTTGATCAACCTCATCCTCATAATCTCCCATATAATCATCCTCGCCGGTACCAAAGCAGCAGCAGAGCAGGAGCCAAAGAAGCACCAACAGCAGAGCAGCGGCACCGAATTTTGTCCTGTCTCAATAGGAACACGCTGAGCTCGCCCATACCGATTCGGAAGGGGCGAAGTTGTTGTCGTTGCAGAGGTGCGATAGGTGCAGCCGCGGTGGTTGTGGAAAACGCGAGCAATTCATCAAACTTGCTATCAAGCTTTGTTTCAAACGCCTTCTCAATGCCATCTATCTTCTCCATGGCCTCGTCAAATCTGTTTACCACATCTTGCACCCGTCCACTCATCATTTGCTGAAATTTATCATGTAGCTGTTTGTTCGTCATGTTCTCCCGGTCGGTCTCGTCGGATTGTGATCCTGCCATGGTTAGCAGCAATAGAAACACACAAGAATATGATCCTACAGACTACTAACAAGAGGTGGTGGTGGGTGTCACAAATCCGTCAAGCAAATCTCAAATTCTTACCAGTTCTTACCCAAAGAAGAAAGCGGTGATCGGCAACCGTTGTAATCAAAACTCTCAAAGCTTGGATAGAGCGATTGCGGGGGAGAGTCAAACGCACGACGAGATGTATGTGGAGCTGGGAAGGCTTATAATATGGTAGCAAAAGGGTCAAGAATAATCAAATCGAGAGATGCAAAGTTGAATAAACGCTCAACGACGCAGATCTTGTGCTGGTCCTAGGCTAGACCGTGCTAGAGACGCGAGCCTAGAACACTAACAAAATCACGGCGCTGCACGTAATCAAAGGAAAAGCACACTCTGAATTTTTTTTTTTCTTTTTTTTTTTTTTTGTTTTTTTTTTTTTTTTTTTTTTTTTTTTGCGAAAAATCACTATAATGGCGAGTGTCTCAAAACTCTTCCTGTGTCAAATCGACAGGGATGGGCACGAAATTTTTCGACCAAATTTTTTTTTTTTTTGCCTGGACCCAAAAATCGAAGCGGGTCAAAAAACTTTCTATAACGGCGATCGCTCAATACGCTTAGAAACACCTAAAATAGGATAGCCGAAATTTTTTTATCCCGCATGTTTTGGAAATTTTTTTTTTTTTTTTTTTTGAAACCAACCTCTTCTACGACGGCAAAGATTGCTGGAATCCAAACCTACTCGCACAAGGAAACACGAATAGGAAAACTAGATGGATCCCAAAACAAACCTAATATGCAAGGGACTCGGATTGGTGATGATATATGGCAGCGTGGTGGTATATGGATACGGATTCAAGCGGTGGCGGATAAGCGGTGGTGGTATATGGATATGGATTGAGCGGTGGTGCGGCGGCGTGACAACTTATGACCGTAACTCAAACTCTAAAAGACTAGACTCTAAGACCAAAGAACTAGACACGACGATGCAACCGCAAATTCAACAATGCAAATCTGTAAAAGATTATGCAAAGGCTCGATGGTTCGGATAGGATGAACTAACCCTAATTTTTTTGGCTTTTTCGTGGACTATAGGTATGAAGACAGACTCGATCTAAACTACGAAAAAGCGTAAAATCTCACCGAGCAACCCGGAAATCGATACCACTTGATAGAGGCAGAGGTGTCCGCCTTTCGATGAGATGGTGGATTTCGCTTTGGTGGAAGTCGACTTTGACGATCCGACTACTTAACGTGCGAGGACGCCGCGCCTTTGGCAATCGCTAAACCAACTCCGAGAGGTTATTGACCACGCCGAGCACGATCAACGACCACGAGGGTCTATTTCCTGCGAGCAAACGAAGAACAAGCAAGAAACTGAGATTGCAATCTGGATATTGCGAATATAAGATGAAAGCTTTATTGATCAAGGTGGGGTTCTGTGGCGCTTTGTCCGTCGTTGAACACAAACGGCACGCGAAGTTGCAGCTATGGCGAACTTTTGATCTAAACAAAACCCAAGTCTAAACGGTGCCCTAAGGGCTGTATATATGGAGGAAGAGGGGGTGAATTTCGTGGCCCTTGGTGGAGGGGTCCGAAACTAACCCTATCTCTTGTTTCCCCACACATACGGACTCTAAAATAGCCTATACTAATGTATTTCGAAATTACATGGGCCTGGCCCAATAATAAGGTGACGCAGCACCTAGAATAGCCTATGGACGAATATTATGAAGTGGCATCTTGTATATTTCGTCCAAGGCTTCATGCACTCATTATGGTGGCTTCAAAGTCCTGAAATCATCACTTGTAACTCCATTCTTGTCCCCTTGCATGCCATCATCTCCATGCTGGTTCTTGCTCCAATGTTCATCCTTCTCCAAGCTAGGCCCTACATTTGTAAGCAAAACAAATGTATCCAATTTAGGCAGCGTCATATTCTCATGAACATTAGAATCATTACCAAGAAACGAAAGTACCTGGTAATTTAGTTGGCGTGCGCGAGCTCTAGTAATTGGTCCAGTATGTATAGCGGCAGGGGCTGTGGGTGTAACAATGGTATTGATGTCCTCATCATCCTCCCTTTGGACAAGACGATGGCCATGGTGGAATATGATGCACCCCCCACATGGTTCCATCAAGATGATGATATTGACCACCATTTGGTCTTTTCCACCTCACCTACACCACTTGAGTGGAATGAAAAAGGTAACATAGGTGAAGGTGATGCTCTAGTCCCACTAGTGGACATTCTTGACATTGATTTCTTGCATGATGTTGATCCACCTATTGCCATGCTTCATGCTAGTATGATTTCCCCATCGATGATTTGCCCATTTATGATGAGTATGATGATTCTATTGTGGAGTCTATTAGTTGTGATGCCATGTTACATAGGATTTCTTGTGACAATTCTTTAGGTCACATCATGTTTGATAATCCGCTTGACTTGTCATATGCTATGCATGAGATCCATCATATTTCTTATTTGCAATCTCTTCATAGTGACTATGCATATGCCATTAAAATAAACCCAATTTGCACATATGGCATAGATGACAAGCACATGGTTATTGGCATTTGTTTTTCTTGTGATGATATTGATATGCTCCTTTGCATCATTTATCTCATATGCCATGCCATGACCACCTAGCTTCGGATATGCATTGTTTTGGATGTTGTCCATTTTCTCCATATGATGTTTCGATATTGCTCATGAGGAGGCCCCATAGTTTCCTCATACATGTTAGGGAATTTGATCCATCCCATTCATTGCATGATCCCCATACTTGTTTGCACCATATGCTACCCACGAATAAACATACTATTGATGTGCCATATACTTGCATTCTCAATTTGTGTCCCCATCGTGTCATACATAACAACTATTCTTTCATGATGGATGACATGTTCCTATACCATGCATCAAATTTCTTTGAGCGATGCTTATCTTGTGCTAACTCACATCGCGTGCACATACACATCATGATGGATGATGTGTACATTTACCACGCCGCACAATTTCTTTGGTTTCGTCTCTTTTGTGTAGGTACCATGAATACTTGTCAACCTCGCAATCCCACGAGTTGACAAAACGAGCTTTAGAGAGCAACGATGAATTGGGATCATGTGGATTGTCTTTACCACCGTCCCCTTGGCAGCAAGGACTACGCATAACTCCTCTACTTGGCTCTCACACGGCTATGGGCCATTTACCACTTCTCACATTATGCTCATTTTACCGTGTTCACTTTGCATGCTATGCTTCTTCTATGCCTTTGCCATGCAATTGTGACCCTTGCTTGCATCTACCCATGTTTCATCATTATCCTACTTCTGTGTGTATTTGCATGCTTGGTGGAGATCCTTGTTGCTATTGCCATGTTTATCATGTGCCCCATGCTATTGTCCTCATATCTTGCTTTCATGATTGTGCTATGACATGTGAATTATTCATGCCCACTATTTGCACCAAGGACATGTTTGCCATGATTCATTCTAGTATGTCGCATCTTCGCACTACTAGCATACTTGACTTGATTGCTATGATTGCTTGCTATGTTGCATCACCCATGTTCCACTACTTGCTTTCTTGGGTTGATGACATATATGCTCATGCCTCTCACATGCGTTGTCTCTTGTGTCATACTTGCTCATCTCATGCGGTTGATGACAACCATCTATATGCTTTACACATGATTCATATTGCTCTGTGTCATATGTCTCCATGTGTTGCCTCTCTCATGCTAGATTTGCCATGTATTGAGTGCAACAATGCTTATAGTCTTGCTCATGAGATTGCCCCCATAGCATTCTCACACATGTTTGGAGATTTTGACATATTCCTTGTGAAGCGTGCTTGTCTTACCTCTTTGCACCATATACCTAGTACCTTGAATATCACCATTGTTGTATCATATTATTCATGCACTTGTGCTTCTAATGGTTATGTGCAAGAGAAGAGAACCATCATGATGGATGATGTGTTTGTCTACCATGTGCATACGTTCTTTGTTTTGTTGTGTGCATGTGTAGGATACTTGGACTTAATTTCGACTTCCACTTCACGTGAGTTGACCATTCGAGCTCTTGAGAGCGAGCCTCATACATTCTACCACGACTCGCTTCTATACCGCTGCTTGCTTGCGCTTGCATTGTGAAAAATACACAAGGACATGCCTTCAAGGTGACATCTTTCTTGAGCATGGATATTGCGGATAATACTACTTGTGTTGCTTGCCCCGTGAGACTTATTGGTCATCTTGGACCACTTGATTGCGCACTTGCTAGAGATCTTGCTTTGACTTGCCATTATCACATTCCCATGCATCATGATATATATGCCTTGTGTATTGCATCCAATTCTTGGACTACTTGCTACTATCATATGGTTGGTTGCACCAATACCATTTCTTCACATATGCCATGTTCCTTTGGTTGTCACATGATTCACTTGATTGCCTCACACATGATGAACAATTGCTCTTTCTATTGTGTTGAGTGCCACACTATATTCACTACACCCTATGCACATTATGCGTGGATTGTCTTGCACTTGACCTATGTGGATTGTCTTATTTGGTGTTGTGAATGATTCCTATGCCTACCATCGACCATTTGTCGAGCTCTTTATGCATGCTTGCTATGACCTCGAGGTAGATGCTTATGCTCTTGTCACACATATTTGCATCTCTACCTCACATTTACATGCTTGTCCCCATGATATCTTTGCTTGTGCTCAATTTATGTGCTTACATGCCATGTCACAATCCTTTGTCAAACCATATGCTATGCTTGATGACAACACTTGTTTGGCGAATCACCTCTTGAATGCTTGGTTTTGCACTAATGCTAACCACATTTGTTTTTCCAAATGTTTGTTGTCATTGCTCATTTTGAAGGAACCCCAAGACGGTGCGACATTGGAGAGTGACCATTGCAAGCTTGAAGATGACGAGTACTTGGTGAACGTCCACTTCTTCATGGCGAAGCCATATCTTTCCCATGGTGATTTGGTTTTCGATCCGAGGTCGGATCTTTTCCAAGGGGGAGGGGATGATGCGGAGCATCCTACGGTCATCACCATGTCAAGAGTCCGTTTGGCAAGTGACACGTGCGACCTCTACTTCTCATACATAAAGGTGAATCTTCTCCTTTACACATGTTCACTTGACCCCTTTGAGGATGGTATACTACTTGACACTCCACTCGTGTGCATGCATAGGTATTGTCGGAGCTTCATGAATGACGAGGAGGAGTGCAAGCGCCAAGGAACGCCTACACCGTCCGCAAGGGAAGCGTGGAAGCGAAGACGGAAGAAGAAGGACCTGCCTAGCCCGAGAAGGGCGGTACTACCGCCCAAAGCAAGCGGTACTACCGCTCAAGCGCATACTACCATTCAGCGGTACTACCGCCCAAAGCAAGCAGATACTACCGCTCAAGCGGTACCACCGCCCATGAGTCTGGTACTACCGCCTCACCTTGCATAAGCAAGACCAAGGGCCTTTGGCCTTGTATCCTCTCCCACTTACCCCTTCGTGGCTTAGACTATAAATAGACCACATCCACCTCCTTTCTAGGGTTAGCAAAGTGATAGCTCATTCTTAGGTGAGCTTTGCTCCTACCTATCTCTTGAGAGAGAGACCACTACTCCATTGGAGGCCAAGACCTCCATCTAGGAGAAGATCCCATGGATAGCATCAAGACCCCTTGTGGAAGATCCATCTAGGATACAAGACCCCCCTTGTGGGAAGATCCATCTAGGATATCATCAAGACCTCCTCTTGGAGATGAACCTTACCTTGTATCTTTCCCTTTGTTGTTCATGTACCTTGTGATCTTGTGTGTTTGATTGTCTAGTGGATGTGTGATTGGACTTGTTCTTGAGTGTTTCCCCTTGTGATTTCTCTCCGTTCTTCCCCGTGTTCATCGTGTTCTTCGAGGGATCCCACTCCAAACGTGAAAGATCGACGAATTAGGGTTCCACCCTACATCAACTTCGTTCATTAATCTCATGAAAGTACTAGGTGCATTAGTTAACCCAAAAGGCATGACTAACCACTCATATAATCCAAACTTAGTTTTAAATGCTGTTTTCCATTCATCTCCCAATTTCATACGAATTTGATGGTATCCACTACGCAAATCAACTTTGGAGAATATTGTAGAGCCACTCAATTCATCAAGCATATCATCTAGCCTAGGAATAGGGTGACGATAACGAATAGTAATATTATTGATGCCTCTACAATCAACACACATACGTGATGTACCATCCTTTTCGCACTACAATAATAGGAACAGCACAAGGACTAAGGGATTCGCAGATATAACCTTTGTCGAGCAGCTCCTCGTGATTGACGATAATCTCCTTCGCCTCCTCCGGATTGGTACGGTATGGTGCACGGTTGGGTAATGATGCACCGAATTAAGTCAATTTGATGCTCAATCCTCGAATAGGTGGTAATCCTGTGGCACGCCTTGTGGAAAGACGCCGTGAACTCCCCGCAAAATGTTAGTGACAAAGAGGGGCAAAGAGGAAGGCACGCCCTCGAATGAAAATAATGCCTCTTTGCACACAAAAGCATAGCAAATAAATTTGCTAAAATCTAGCTCATCAATATCAGATTTGGTGGCAAGTAAACATGCACTTTTCAATTTAATTTCGTAAGCAACAAGACATGGTTTATTATTAGGCTTCATGTGTTGCTCAAATTCTTTTGCCACAATCTGATTTTCACTCTTATTTTCTCCTGTTTTGCTTTATTAGCTCTATTAATATCATCTTTCAAAATGGACTCAGGAGTCATAGGAAGCAAAGTAATATTTTATCCTTATGAACAAGAGTATACCGATTGTTTCTACCATGGTGTCTGAGAATTTTTATCAAATTGCCATGGTCTACCAAGTAACAAGGAACATGCTTGCATAGGTACCACATCACAATCAACATAATCAGCATATGTAGAGATACTAAAATGCACACTAACAATGACGTGTTACCTTCACCTTGCTGCTGTTGTTGAACCATTGGATGTAGTAAGGATGTGGATGTGGTCTTGTGGTGAGAGATAGCTTCTCCAACATCTCCATGCTAGCCAAGTTGTTGCAACTCCCTCCATCTATGATGACGCGAATAGAACGTTCCTTCACAACTCCCTTTGTATGGAACAAATTATGCCTCTGATTTTGCTCAGCTTGTGTAACATGCACACTCAAAACACGTTGAGCAACTAAACATTCATACCACCAAGATCTTCAGCAGCCATGTATTGTGTCTCATGATCGAATCATCTCCACCGTGTTCCTCATGTGTAATAAGAGCCAAAGTCTCCTCATCATAGTCACTAGCGGACTCATACCCACCATCCTCAAGAGCAATCATCACACGCTGAGATTTGCATTCTCTCAAGAAAATGTCCTCTTCCCTTACAACGACGACAAATAATATCACTTGTGTGCCCTGTTGACGCCATGGAAGAAGAAGAGCTCTGTGCAGGCCCGGCAGTGTGCTCTTGGCGATAGTGGTGGTTGTGCTCGCTTTCTTGTATCACGGTTGGAGGTGGCACCAAGGAGGTGATGGTGCAAAGGAAGTAGATGATGCATGTGGTGTCCACGATGAAGGTCGACCTGCGAGAAAAGTTAGTGCGCCAATGCCGCCGATCCTGCACTTCACGCTCAGCTTTACAAGCAAGATGGAATAAACGAGTGATATTATTATAATCCTTATAGTCTAGAATGGTCTGAATCTCTCTATTTAATCCACCCGTAAAACGTGCAAGCATAGCTTCATTCTCCTAAACAATACCACATCTAATCAAGCCAGTTTGTAATTCCCGATAATATTCTTCTACAGAATTTTTTCCTTGTCTTAAACGCTGCAATTTTTGAAGTAATTCACGTTGATAATATGGTGGAACCCAACGAGCACGCATAGCAGTTTTCAAAGCAGCCCAAGTAGTCGGAACAGGATATAATCTACAATGTTCGCACCACCAAACACATGCAAAGCTAGTGAAAGCACAAACAGCAGCAGGAACACGCCTCTCCTCGTGATATTGTAAACATGTAAATCGTTGTTCGTTTCTAACTCCCAAGTAAGATATATATCGTGAACATATCTACCCTCAAATGGTGGAATATTCAATTTCAGTTTAGGGAGATGGTCATGATCTCGCACTGAGGGGGAGCCCTAACATTGCCATTATTTGCATGTGGACGACCGGGTGGTTGTGGTGCTGGTGGTTGCACGTAGTTCGATGTTGATCAACCTCATCCTCGTAATCTTCCACATAATCATCCTCGCTTGTACCAGCAGCAGCAGTGGCAGAGCCAAAGAAGCACCAACAGCGAGAGCAGCGGCACCAGAATTTTGTCCTCGCTCAATAGGAACACGCCGAGCTCGCCCATACCGATTCGGAAGGGCGTGGTTGTTGTCGCAGCAGAGGTGCGATAGGTGCAGCCGGCGGTGGTTGTGGAAAACGCGCGAGCAATTCATCGAACTTGCTATCAAGCTTTGTTTCAAACGCCTTCTCAATGCCATCTATCTTCTCCATGGCCTCGTCAAATCTGTTTACCACATCTTGCACCTGTCCAATCATCATTTGCTGAAACTTATCATGTAGCTGTTTGTTTGTCGTTCTCCCAATCAGCCTCATCGGCCTGTGTTCCTGCCATGGTTAGCAGCAATAGAAACACACAAGAATATGATCCTCTGACTACTAGGAAGTGGTGGTGGTGGTGTGGTGGGCGGTCACAAATCCGTGAAGCAAATCTCAAATTCTTACCAGCCTTACCCAGCAAAGGTGGTGATCGCAACCGCTGTAGTCAAAACTCTCAAAGCTTGGCTATAGCGATTACGGGAGAATCAAACGCACGACGTAGATGTATGTGGAGCTGGGAAGGCTTATAATATGGTAGCAAAAGGGTCAAGAATAATCAAATCAGAGATGCAAAGTTGAATAAACGCTCAACGACGCAGATCAGTGTCTGGTCCTAGGCTAGACCGTGCTAGAGACGCGAGCCTAGAACACTAACAAAATCACGGCGCTGCACGTAAACAAAGGAAAAGCACACTCTGATTTTTTTTTTCGCTCTTTTTTTTTTGCTGCTTTTTTTTTTTGCGCTGCTCTTTTTTTTTTTGCGAAAAATCACTATAATGGCGAGTGTCTCAAAACTCTTCCTGTGTCAAATCGACAGGATGGGCACGAAATTTTTCGACCAATTTTTTTTTTTTTCGCCGGACCCAAAAACCTGAAACGGTTCAAAAAACTTTCTATAACGGCGATCGCTCAATACGCTTAGAAACACCTAAAAATAGGATAGCCGTAAAATTTTTATCCCGTATGCTTTTGGAAAATTTTGGGCCTAAACGGAGGGTGGTTTCGGACTTTTTTTTTGAAACCAACCTCTTCTACGGACGGCAAAAGATTGCTGAATCAAACCTACTCGCACAAGGCAACACGAATCGGAAATTAGATGGATCCCAAAACAAATCGAATACGCAAGGAACTCGGATTGGTGGTGGATATATGGTGGTGGTATATGGCAACGGTGGTGGTATATGGCAGCGTGGTGGTTCGGATTCAAGCGGTGGCGGATAAGCGGTGGTGGTAGATGGCGAGGGCGATGATGATGGTGCGGCGCGGCGTGACAACTTATGACCGTAACTCAAACTCTAAAAGACTAGACTCTAAGACCAAAGAACTAGACACGACGATGCAACCGCAAATTCAACAACGCAAATACGTAAAAGATTATGCAAAGGCTCGATTGGTTCGGATATGATGACCTAACCCTAATTTTTTGGCTTTTTCGTGGACTGTAGGTATGAAGAACAGACTCGATCTAAACTACGAAAACTATAAAATCTCACCGAGCAACCCGGAAATCTGATACCACTTGATAGAGGCAAAGGTGTCCCGCCTTTCGATGAGATGGTGGATTTCGCTTTGGTGGAAGTCGACTTTGACGATCCGACTACGAAGGCAGCGAGGACGCCGCCTTAGCAATCGCTAAACCAACTCCGAGAGCTTATTGACCACGCCGAGCAAGATCAACCTGACCACGAGGGTCTATTTCCTGCGAGCAAACGAAGAACAAGCAAGAAACTGAGATTGCAACTGGATATTGCGAATATAAGATGAAAGCTTTATTGATCAAGGTGGGGTTCTGCGACGCTTTGTCCGGTCGTTGAACACAAACGGCACGCCGGTTGCAGCTATGGCGAACTTTTGATCTAAACAAAACCCAAAGTCTAAACGGTGCCCTAAGGGCTGTATATATGGAGGAAGAGGGGAGAATTTCGTGGCCCTTGGTGGAGGGTCCAAACTAACCCTATCTCTTGTTTCCCCACACATACGGACTCAAAAATAGCCTATACTAATGTATTTCGAAATTACATGGGCCTGGCCCAATAATAAGGTGACGCAGCACCTAGAATAGCCTCTGGACGAAATTTATGAAGTGGCATCTTGTATATTTCGTCCAAGGCTTCATGCACTCATTATGGTGGCTTCAAAGTCCTGAAATCATCACTTGTAACTCCATTCTTGTCCCCCTTGCGCATGCCATCATCTCCATGCTTGTTCTTGCTCCAATGTTCATCCTTCTCCAAGCTAGGCCCTTCATTTGTAAGCAAAACAAATGTATCCAATTTAGGCAGCGTCATATTCTCATGAACATTAGAATCATTACCAAGAAACGAAAGTACCTGGTAATTTAGTTGGCGTGCGCGAGCTCTAGTAATTGGTCCAGTATGTATAGCAGCAGGGGCTGTGGGTGTAACAATGGTATTGATGTCCTCATCAAGGAGTGTCAAGTAGTATACCATCCTTGAGAGTGTCAAGTGAGTACGTGTAAAGGAGATGATTCACCTTTGTGTATGTGAAGTAGATGTCGCACGTGTCACTTGCCAAATGGGCTCTTGACGTGGTGATGTCCGTAGGATGCTCCGCATCATCCCCTCCCCCTTGGGAAAGATCCGACCTCGGATCGAAAACCAAATCACCATGGGAAAGAGATGGCGTTGCCGTGTAGATGTGGTCGATCACCAAGTTCTTGTCATCTTGAAGTTCCAAATGGGCACTCTCCAATGTCGCACCGTCTTGTAATTCCTTCAAAAGTAGCAAAGATAACAAGCACTTGGAAAAACAAATGTGGTTGTCGTAGGAGCAAAACCAAGCATTCAAGAGGTGATTCACCCAACAAGTGTTGTCATCAAGCATAGCATATGGTTTGACAAAGAAGTGTGTCATGACATTTGGACATATAAATTGAGCACAATCAAGTACATCATGGGAACAAGCATGTAAATGGGAGGTCAAGATGCAAATATATGTGATAAGTGAACAAGTATCTACCTCAAGGTCATAGCAAGCATGCATAAAGAGCTCAATGAACGGTCTATGGTAGGCGTAAGAGTCATTCACAACACCAAATATAGTGAAATGTCTAAACACATGGGGCAAGTGCAAGACAATCCAAGCATAACGTGCATAGGGTGTAGTGAAGATAATGTGGCACTCAACACAATAGAAAGAGCAATTGTTCATCATGTGTGAGGCAATCAAGTCAAGCAATTGTTCAATGGGACATGGCATATGTGAAGAAATGATATTGGTGCAACCAACCATATGATAGTAGCATGTAGTCCAAGAATTGGGTGCAACACACAAGGTATATATGTCATGAAGCATGGAAATGTGGCAATCATGGTAGAAAGCAATATCTCGAACATGCGTGCAAATGGTGCAAGCAACACATGAAGTATGATCCACAATATCTGATAGAGGCAGAGGTGTCCCGTCTTTCGATGAGATGGTGGATTTCGCTTTGGTGGAAGTCGACTTTGACGATCCGACTACGAACGTGCGAGGACGTCGCGCCTTAGCAATCGCTAAACCAACTCCGAGAGGTTATTGACCACGCCGGAGCACGATCAACCTGACCACGAGGGTCTATTTCCTGCGAGCAAACGAAGAACAAGCAAGAAACTGAGATTGCAATCTGGATATTGCGAATATAAGATGAAAGCTTTATTGATCAAGGTGGGGTTCTGTGGCGCTTTGTCCGGTCGTTGAACACAAACGGCACGCGGGTTGCAGCTATGGCGAACTTTTGATCTAAACAAAACCCAAGTCTAAACGGTGCCCTAAGGGCTGTATATATGGAGGAAGAGGGGTGAATTTCGTGGCCCTTGGTGGAGGGGTCCAAACTAACCCTATCTCTTGTTTCCCCACACATACGGACTCTAAAAATAGCCTATACTAATGTATTTCGAAATTACATGGGCCTGGCCCAATAATAAGGTGACGCAGCACCTAGAATAGCCTATGGACGAATATTATGAAGTGGCATCTTGTATATTTCGTCCAAGGCTTCATGCACTCCTTATGGTGGCTTCAAAGTCCTGAAATCATCACTTGTAAATCCGTTCTTGATCCCCTTGCGCATGCCATCAACTCCATGTGTGTTCTTGCTCCAATGTTCATCCTTCTCCAAGCTAGGCCCTTCATTTGTGATAGAGGCAGAGGTGTCCCGTCTTTCGATGAGATGGTGGATTTCGCTTTAGTGGAAGTCGACTTTGACGATCCGACTACGAACGTGCGAGGACGTCGCGCCTTAGCAATCGCTAAACCAACTCCGAGAGGTTATTGACCACGCCGGAGCACGATCAACCTGACCACGAGGGTCTATTTCCTGCGAGCAAACGAAGAACAAGCAAGAAACTGAGATTGCAATCTGGATATTGCGAATATAAGATGAAAGCTTTATTGATCAAGGTGGGGTTCTGTGGCGCTTTGTCCGGTCGTTGAACACAAACGAAACGCGCGGTTGCAGCTATGGCGAACTTTTGATCTAAACAAAACCCAAGGGAAAAGCTACTAGATGAATCTACTTATATAGGAGCAAGGGGTGGCGGCCAAGGAGGTGGGAGGACGTCCCAAGGCAGCCTAAAACTAACCCTAGGTCGTACAAGGCCAATGGGCCCAAGTGGAGGTGACGTAACACCTTTGGACTTGTAGTTTGACTCGGATTCTGGTGCAGCGTCAGATTGTTTCGCCCACAACTCAACGCTCCGGACGGATTTTAAGGTGATTCTAATTGTGCTGGAAAGAGCATGAAATCTTCTTTCCAACAAAAAAGAATCACCCAATTCGAGTCCGTATGAAATAGTTGTTGGCGTTTTGAGTCAGGTATGTCTGTGCAGTCCGAATCTGAATCCGTAACGTGAGAGACTTGGACTCTATCTTCTCTTGGGCCAAAAGTGACGTGAGAGGAATTTTTGAACAGCAAATAAACATCTCTTTCTTCCTTATCTTCATATGTGGATTGTACAAATGTCCCAAACACCTGCAATTAGACAAAACACAAAAGTGTGTGAAGTATTTTTGTTCGGATAACATAAATAGATTATTGAATAGTTTGCACTAGAAATCACCGACAAATATGCATGTATGCAATATTTTGGTCATATACAAGGTACTCATGTCCTCATCATCCTCCCTTTTTGAAAATAAAGCCGCCCTCGGCGTTGCTTAATCTGAAATGTGGCTAACAAAAGAGACAAGGTGTACATGTTGTATATGTATACGCCATCCATTTTACTTCCCTTGATTTTTGCATATATGACACATGAATAGATGAGTAACTTGCATAGTTCATAAAATCTAAAGCCAACAAATTAGCACAAGAGCTAGAAGGCATGAAAATATTGCGACTCAGTTTGCACATATAAGTGAAGCTCTTATTTATTTCAAAAGATTGACAATGTTCATCATTAAACCATCCCAACATTGGTGAATAAACCTTATTTGAATCAAATTTACATGCTACAACATGCTTAGATAAACAAACATGCAATGAGTCATTCGACACAGAATCATCACCAAGATTAGAGGTCATATCAAAACGATTAAACATTGATTCTTTTGCATCAACAATTAATTCAATTAGTGCTCTCAAAATTGTTGGTATTTCAGTTGTTTGATCACATGGCAAAGTCAAATTACCAACATAATCCTCTAAAATAGGTGGTGTGATCAAAGTAGTGGGTAGCTCAACACATGATGTATTCAAGTTAACTAGGGATGCATCATTCTCATGTGAAGTTATATCATCAATACCTTTATCGTTACCTTGTCGCAAAGGCGTAGCTGATGTAGGTACAGACGTGAGACAACGCACCATACTCTTGAGATGATGTCGCTCACAATCCGAGGTGGGGCTGCTCTAGTAGGTGCAACGGTGGAGGAACCAACCGGCGGTGGTGAGCATGAACTGAATAGTAGTTGTTGTAGTCACCCAATGCATCCTCCTCAGAATCGTCTCTCAAAGGTACAAGCACGAACATACATACCAAGAATGCAACGAGGAATATATCAAATCTTGCTCGAATATCATGGTTCAAACCACCAAAAATCTATTCATTGTATCATCCTTAGATTCTTCTATGTCACAATGATGCATATAAGATTTGAACTCTTTGTAGTAAGCATGGACAGTGTTATTGCCTTGTTTAAATTGTTCAAATTTATGAAGCAATTCACGGCGATAGTAAGGAGGGAAAAATGTTGTCTCATTACATATTTCAAATCTTTCCAAGTTGTGGGTTGGTTATCAATATTTTTCTTACAATGCACACTCCACCAAACTGAAGCAAAACCAAGAATGCTCTAGTGGCAGCTCGTACTCGCTCAAGTTCGTAAAAGTCCTGGTTACTAAAAACTTGTTCTACTTCAAACTCCCAAGCTAGATAAATAGCAGGATTAAATCTACCCTCAAATGACGGTAAAGAGATAACCTGACCATGTGGTTGTGTGTGTTGTCCCAACTCTCGTGATGGTGAAGATGTGTCCGTCAGTCCAAGAACTTCTATCTCCGAACCTGTCATGATTAGTAGAAACAAGAAACAAAATTCCAGAATAATGTTCCTATGAACTACTAGGATGTGGTTGTAAAGTGCTCACAAGAAGCAAATATCAATATCTTACAAGTTCTTACCATGCGGCGGTGGTGACAGTGCAACCAGTGATGTCAAATAACTCAAGATTGTGTAAAGCGATTGCCGGGGAACGTACATATACACGGTGTAGAAATATGTGGAGCTGGGTTGGCTATATATGGTAGCAAAAGATTAGCAATAATCAATTCAGAGATGCAATGTTGAATAAACGCTCAACGACGGTAGATCGTGGCTGGTCCTAGGCTAGACCGACTAGAGACGCGAGCCTAGAACACTAATGAGGTCACGGCGTAGCACAACTAGCATCAATGAAGGTTACTAAGTAGCTCTTGACAACAAGATATAAGTGAAGATCACAACGGTAGTGAAGATAATGATGAAAAACAACTACCAAGCAGGACATACAACAACTCTCTCTCCAACTTTCCTCTTGAAAAGTTTGAGCCAATTTTCCAATAAATTCTTTCAAAGAATGCTACTAACTCAAGCTTTCCAATGCAAAAAGAATCACTCAATTCGAGTTGATATGAGGAGTCAAAGAATTCTAAAACTGGCCTGAAAAATTGGAACAAGCTGTGTTCACGAACTTCAGAGGGCAAAAAGACCTATTTAGAAGCCGATTTTGAGGTGTCAAATATTGAACTAGCTTCTGCAACTATTTAGATGCGGCTCGTCGCTAGCTTTAATTTGAGTACTCACGGAGTCAAAACGGACTTCATATGAGGAAGATACACCTGTTTTACTGAACAGTGCGCAAAACAGATTCCAATCCGAATTCAGGTACGAGATTGATTCTAGATAGATCCGATTTTTTTTTTTCTCTCTTTTTTTTCCTCACACTTTTTTTTTCTTTTTCTTCTCTCTCTTTTTCTTTTTTTTTCTTTCCTTTTTTTTCTCTTTTTTTTCTCTCTTTTTTTTCCCTGTTTCCAAGACAAACTAGATAAGATGCAGATTGGATCAGGCGAAGATGTGAATGACCTCAACTATGATTATGACAATGAACAACGCGTAGCACGTGGTGGAAATTAATAGATGGGATGGTGGACAGCGGAAGGGATAATGATGCAGCGGCGGCGTGACTAATGTGAACAGAACTCGAAACTCTAAAGGAAGTAGACACTAAGACCAGCAACTGACACGACGATGCAACCGATAATTCAACTATGCAAGCAACGAATAGAAAATTGCAAAGGCTCAGACTGGCTTGGATAAAGGATGAACAGATCTAACTTTTTTTGTGGCTTTTTAATGGACTATAGGTATGAATGACATATGCGATCTAAACTATGAAAAACTGTAAAATCTCACCGAGCAACCTGAAAACTGATACCACTTGATAGAGGCAGAGGTGTCCCGTCTTTCGATGAGATGGTGGATTTCGCTTTGGTGGAAGTCGACTTTGATGATCCGACTACGAACGTGCGAGGACGTCGCACCTTAGCAATCGCTAAACCAACTCCGAGAGGTTATTGACCACGCCGGAGCACGATCAACCTGACCACGAGGGTCTATTTCCTGCGAGCAAACGAAGAACAAGCAAGAAACTGAGATTGCAATCTGGATATTGCGAATATAAGATGAAAGCTTTATTGATCAAGGTGGGGTTCTGTGACGCCTTTGTCTGGTCGTTGAACACAAACGAAGTACGCGAAGTTGCAGCTATGGCGAACTTTTGATCTAAACAAAACCCAAGGGAAAAGCTACTAGATGAATCTACTTATATAGGAGCAAGGGGTGGCGGCCAAGGAGGTGGGAGGACGTCCCAAGGCAGCCTAAAACTAACCCTAGGTCGTACAAGGCCAATGGGCCCAAGTGGAGGTGACGTAACACCTTTGGACTTGTAGTTTGACTCGGATTCTGGTGCAGCGTCAGATTGTTTCGCCCACAACTCAACGCTCCGGACGGATTTTAAGGTGATTCTAATTGTGCTGGAAAGAGCATGAAATCTTCTTTCCAACAAAAAAAGAATCACCCAATTCGGAGTCCGTATGAAATAGTTGTTGGCGTTTTGAGTCAGGTATGTCTGTGCAGTCCGAATCTGAATCCAGAACGTGAGAGACTTGGACTCTATCTTCTCTTGGGCCAAAAGTGACGTGAGAGGAATTTTTGAACAGCAAATAAACATCTCTTTCTTCCTTATCTTCATATGTGGATTGTACAAATGTCCCAAACACCTGCAATTAGACAAAACACAAAAGTGTGTGAAGTATTTTTGTTCTGGATAACATAAATAGATTATTGAATAGTTTGCACTAGAAATCACCTGACAAATATGCATGTATGCAATATTTTTGGTCATATACAAGGTACTCATGTCCTCATCAATTTGTAAGCAAAACAAATGTATCCAATTTAGGCAGCATCATATTCTCATGAACATTAGAATCATTACCAAGAAACGAAAGTACCGGTAATTTAGTTGGCGTCTTGTGAGCTCTAGTAATTGGTCCAAGATGTATAGCAGCAGGGGCTGTGGGTGTAACAATGGTATTGATGTCCTCATCATCCTCCCTTCTTGAAATGAAGTCGCCCTCGACGGCAGCTCATCTTCCTCACCCAAATATGGCTTCAAATCTGCAATGTTAAAAGTGGGACTAACCCCAAAATCTGCAGCAGCTCAAGTTTATATGCATTATCATTGACTTTCTCCAACACCTTAAAGGGACCAGCAGCACGTGGCATTAGCTTTGATTTGCGCAAATCAGAAATCTATCCTTACGCAAATGTAACCAAACAAGATCTCCAGGTGCAAACACAACATGTTTTCTACCCTTATCTCCAGAAGTTTATATTTAGCATTCATACGCTCAATGTTTTCCTTAGTTAACTCATGCATTTTAAAATCAATTCAGCACGTTCTTTAGCATCAAAATTAACCTTCTCCAAGATGGAAGAGGCAATAAATCAATAGGTGCACGAGGTAGGAAACCATACACAATTTCAAAAGGGCACATCTTAGTAGTAGAATGCAATGAACGATTATAAGCAAATTCAATATGAGGCAAGCATTCTTCCCACATTTTCTTATTATTCTTCAAAATAGCCCTAAGCATAGTAGACAATGTTCTATTGACTACTTCAGTTTGTCCATCAGTTTGGGGTGACAAGTAGTACTAAAAGCAGTTTAGTCCCCAACTTAGCCCATAAACATCTCCAAAAGTGGCTAAGAAATTTAGTATCACGATCTGAAACAATAGTATTTGGCACACCATGCAAGCGAATAATTTCACGAAAGAACAAATCAGCAACATTAACAGCATCATCGCTTTTATGACATGGTATAAAGTGTGCCATTTTCGAGAATCTATCCACGACAACAAATATGCTATCCCTCCCCTTCTTTGTTCGAGGTAAACCTAAAACAAAGTCCATAGATATATCCTCCCAAGGAACACTAGGTACAGGCAAAGGCATATATAAACCATGAGGATTGAGTCGTGACTTAGCTTTTTGACATGTAGTGCAGCGAGCAATAAAACGCTCAACATCCCGTCTCATCTTTGGCCAAAAGAAATGTGTAGCAAGTACGTGCTCCGCCTTCTTCACGCCAAAGTGTCCCATTAGTCCTCCTCCATGGCCTCCTGTAACAACAAAAGACGAACGGAGCTAGCTGGAATGCATAGCTTGTTAGCATGGAACACAAATCCATCATTAACGACAAACTTGTTCCATGTTCTTCCTTCTTTGCAATTCTGCAATACATCTTTAAAATCAGCATCATGCACATATTGATCTTTGATGGTCTCCAAACCAAATATTTTGAAGTCAAGTTGTGAAAGCATAGTATAGCGACGAGACAATGCATCAGCAATAACATTTTCTTTACCCTTCTTGTGTTTAATGACATAAGGGAAAGTCTTAATGAATTCAACCCATTTAGCATGTCTACGATTCAGTTTAGCTTGACTTTTAATATGTTTCAAAGATTCATGATCGAATGTATAACAAATTCTTTGGGCCATAAATAATGTTGCCATGTTTCTAAAGTCCTAACAAGAGCATATAATTCTTTATCATAAGTAGAGTAATTCAGACTAGGCCCACTCAATTTTTCGTAAAAGTATGCAACAGGTTTGCCATCTTGTAATAACACACCTCCTAATCCAATTCCACTAGCATCACATTCAAGCTCAAAAGTCTTATTAAAATCAGGAAGTTGGAGTAAAGGAGCATGTGTCAACTTATCTTTCAATACCGTGAAGGCTTCTTCCGTATGGGTACCCCAAACAAAAGGCACATCCTTCTTTGTAAGCTCATTGAGAGGTGCAGCAATGGTGCTGAAATCTCTCACAAAACGCCTATAGAAACCAGCGAGGCCAAGGAAACTCCTCACTTGTGTGACCGTTTTGGGCTGCGGCCAACTCTCAATAGCTTCAATCTTGGCTTTATCAACTTCAATTCCTGTGGAGTAACAACATAGCCAAGAAAAGATACTCGGTCGGTGCAAAAGGTGCACTTCCCAAGGTTACCAAACAAACGTGCATCACGAGAGCATTAAAAACAACACGTAAATGTTCCAAATGTTGTTCCAAAGATTTGCTATAAATCAAGATATCATCAAAATAGACTACCACAAATCGTCTAATGAAAACACGTAAAACTTCGTTCATTAATCTCATGAAAGTACTAGGTGCATTAGTTAACCCAAAAGGCATGACTAACCACTCATATAATCCAAACTTAGTTTTAAATGTTGTTTTCCATTCATCTCCCAATTTCATACGAATTTGATGGTATCCACTACGCAAATCAACTTTGGAGAATATTGTAGAACCACTCAATTCATCAAGCATATCATCTAGCCTAGGAATAGGGTGACGATAACGAATAGTAATATTATTAATGCCTCTACAATCAACACACATACGTGATGTACCATCCTTTTTCGGCACTAGAATAATAGGAATAGCACAAGGACTAAGGGATTCGCGTATATAACCTTTGTCGAGCAGCTCCTGTACTTGACGCATAATCTCCTTCGTCTCCTCTGGATTGGTACGGTATGGTGCACGGTTGGGTAATGATGCACCGAATTAAGTCAATTTGATGCTCAATCCTCGAATAGGTGGTAATCCGTGGCACGCCTTGTGGAAAGACGTCGTGAACTCCTGCAAAATGTTAGTGACAGCGGGGGCAAAGAGGAAGGCACGCCCTCGAATGAAAATAATGCCTCTTTGCACACAAAAGCATAGCAAACAGATTTGCTAAAATCTAGCTCATCAATATCAGATTTAGTGGCAAGTAAACATGCACTTTTCAATTTAATGTCGAAACAACACTAGATGGTTTACTATTAGGCTTCATATGTTGCTCAAATTCTTTTGCCACAATCTGATTTTCACTCTTATTTTTCTCCTGTTTTGCTTTATTAGCTCTATTTATATCATCTTTCAAAATGGACTCAGAGTCATAGGAAGCAAAGTAATATTTTTATCCTTATGAACAAGAGTATACTTGATTGTTTCTACCATGGTGTACAGAATTTTTATCAAATTGCCATGGTCTACCAAGTAATAAGGAACATGCTTGCATAGGTACCACATCACAATCAACATAATCAGCATATGTAGAGATACTAAAATGCACACGAACAAAGACGTGTTACCTTAACCTTGCCGCTGTTGTTGAACCATTGGATGTAGTAAGGATGTGGATGTGGTCTTGTGGTGAGAGATAGCTTCTCCACCATCTCCATGCTAGCCAAGTTGTTGCAGCTCCTCCATCTATGATGACGCTAATAGAACGTTCCTTCACAACTCCCTTTGTATGGAACAAATTATGCCTCTGATTTTGCTCAGCTTGTGTAACTCTGCACACTCAAAACACGTTGAGCAACTAAACATTCATACCGTCAAGATCTTCAGCAGCCATGTATTGTGTCTCATGATCGTAATCATCTCCACCGTGTTCCTCATGTGTAATAAGAGCCAAAGTCTCCTCATCATAGTCACTAGCGGACTCATACCCACCATCCTCGTGAGCAATCATCACACGCTGAGATTTGCATTCTCTCAAGAAATGTCCTCTTCCCTTACAACGACGACAAATAATATCACTTGTGTGCCCTGCTGACGCCATGGAAGAAGAAGAGCTCTGTGCAGGCCCGCAGTGTGCTCTTGGCGATAGTGGTGGTTGTGCCCGCTTTCTTGTATCACGGTTGGAGGTGGCACCAAGGAGGTGATGGTGCAAAGGAAGTAGATGATGCACGTGGTGTCCATGATGAAGGTCGACCTGCGAGAAAAGTTAGTGCGCGCCAATGCCTGTCGATCCTGCACTTCACGTTCAGCTTTACAAGCAAGATGGAATAAACGAGTGATATTATTATAATCCTTATAGTCTAGAATGGTCTGAATCTCTCTATCTAATCAACGCAGAAAACGTGCAAGCATAGCTTCATTCTCCTCAACAATACCACATCTAATCAAGCCAGTTTGTAATTCCTGATAATATTCTTCTACAGAATTTTTTTCCTTGTCTTAAACGCTGCAGTTTTTGAAGTAATTCACGTTGATAATATGGTGGAACCCAACGAGTACGCATAGCAGTTTTCAAAGCAGCCCAAGTAGCTGGAACAGGATATAATCTACAATGTTCAGACCACCAAACACATGCAAAGCTAGTGAAAGCACAAACAGCAGCAGGAACACGCCTCTCCTCGTGATATTGTAAACATGTAAATCGTTGTTCGCTCTAACTCCCAAGTAAGATATATATCAGAACATATCTACCCTCAAATGGTGGAATATTCAATTTCAGTTTAGGGAGATGGTCATGATCTCGCACTGAGGGGAGCCCTAAGATTGCCATTATTTGCATGTGGACGACCTGGTGGTTGTGGTGCTGGTGGTTGCACGTAGTTCGATGTTGATCAACCTCATCCTCGTAATCTTCCACATAATCATCCTCGCTCGGTACCAAAGCAGCAGCAGAGCAGGAGCCAAAGAAGCACCAACAGCGAGCAGCGCACCAGAATTTTGTCCTGGCTCAATAGGAACACGCCGAGCTCGTCCATACTGATTCGAAGGGGCGAGTTGTTGTCGCTGCAGAGGTGCGATAGGTGCAGCCGGCGGTGGTTGTGGAAAACGCGAGCAATTCATCAAACTTGCTATCAAGCTTTGTTTCAAACGCCTTCTCAATGCCATCTATCTTCTCCATGGCCTCGTCAAATCTGTTTACCACATCTTGCACCTGTCCAATCATCATTTGCTGAAACTTATCATGTAGTTGTTTGTTTGTCGTTTCTCCCAATCAGTCTCATCGGCCTGTGTTCCTGCCATGGTTAGCAGCAATAGAAACACACAAGAATATGATCCTCTGACTACTAGGAAGTGGTGGTGGTGGTGTGGTGGACAATCACAAATCCGTGAAGCAAATCTCAAATTCTTACCAGTTCTTACCCAAAGAAAGTAGGGTGATCGGCAACCGTTGTAGTCAAAACTCTCAAAGCTTGGCTATAGCGATTACGGGAGAATCAAACACACGACGAGATGTATATGGAGCTGGGAAGGCTTATAATATGGTAGCAAAAGGGTCAGAATAATCAAATCAGAGATGCAAAGTTGAATAAACGCTCAACGACGCAGATCTTGTCTGGTCCTAGGCTAGACCGTGCTAGAGACGCGAGCCTAGAACACTAACAAAATCACGACGCTGCACGTAAACAAAGGAAAAGCACACTCTGAATTTTTTTTTTCGCTCTTTTTTTTTTGCGCTGCCTTTTTTTTTGCGCTGCTTTTTTTTTTTTTTTGCGAAAAATCACTATAATGGCGAGTGTCTCAAAACTCTTCCCAGGTCAAACTGACAGGATGGGCACGAAATTTTTGACCAATTTTTTTTTTTGACCGCCTGACCCAAAAATCTGAAACGGGTCAAAAAACTTTCTATAACGGCGATCGCTCAATACGCTTAGAAACACCTAAAAATAGGATAGCCGTAAATTTTTATCCCGTGCTTTTGGAAAATTTTGGGCCTAAACGGAGGGTGGTTTCGACCTTTTTTTTTGAAACCAACCTCTTCTACGGACGGCAAAAGATTGCTGAATCAAACCTACTCGCATAAGGAAACACGAATCGGAAATTAGATGGATCCCAAACAAATCTAATATGCAAGGAACTTCGGATTGGTGGTGGATATATGGTGGTGGTATATGGCAACGGTGGTGGTAGATGGCAGCGTGGTGGTAGATGGCGCGTGGTGATATATGGCAGCGTGGTGGTATATGGATACGGATTCAAGCGGTGGTGGTATATGGATACGGATTCAAGCGGTGGCGGATAAGCGGTGGTGGTAGATGGCGGGGCGATGATGATGGTGCGGCGGCGGCGTGACAACTTATGACCGTAACTCAAACTCTAAAAGACTAGACTCTAAGACCAGAACTAGACACGACGATGCAACCGCAAATTCAACAACGCAAATACGTAAAAGATTATGCAAAGGCTCGATTGGTTCGGATATGATGACCTAACCCTAAATTTTTTTTGGCTTTTTCGTGGACTGTAGGTATGAAGAATGACTCGATCTAAACTACGAAAAACAGTAAAATCTCACCGAGCAACCTCGGAAATCTGATACCACTTGATAGAGGCAGAGGTGTCCCGCCTTCGATGAGATGGTGGATTTCGCTTTGGTGGAAGTCGACTTTGACGATCCGACTACTGAACGTCACGAGGACGCCGCGCCTTAGCAATCGCTAAACCAGCTCCGAGAGGTTATTGACCACGCCGAGCACGATCAACCCGACCACGAGGGTCTATTTCCTGCGAGCAAACGAAGAACAAGCAAGAAACTGAGATTGCAATCTGGATATTGCGAATATAAGATGAAAGCTTTATTGATCAAGGTGGGGTTCTGTGGCGCTTTGTCCAGTCGTTGAACACAAACGGCACGCCGAAGTTGCAGCTATGGCGAACTTTTGATCTAAACAAAACCCAAGTCTAAACGGTGCCCTAAGGGCTGTATATATGGAGGAAGAGGGGTGAATTTCGTGGCCCTTGGTGGAGGGGTCCAAACTAACCCTATCTCTTGTTTCCCCACACATACGGACTCTAAAATAGCCTATACTAATGTATTTCGAAATTACATGGGCCTGGCCCAATAATAAGGTGACGAAGCACCTAGAATAGCCTATGGACGAATATTATGAAGTGGCGCTTTGTATATTTCGTCCAAGGCTTCATGCACTCCTTATGGTGGCTTCAAAGTCCTGAAATCATCACTTGTAACTCCGTTCTTGATCCCCTTGCGCATGCCATCAACTCCATGTGTGTTCTTGCTCCAATGTTCATCCTTCTCCAAGCTAGGCCCTTCATTTGTAAGCAAAACAAATGTATCCAATTTAGGCAGCATCATATTCTCATGAACATTAGAATCATTACCAAGAAACGAAAGTACCTGGTAATTTAGTTGGCGTGCGCGAGCTCTAGTAATTGGTCCAGTATGTATAGCAGCAGGGGCTGTGGGTGTAACAATGGTATTGATGTCCTCATCAATATCCAAGCTCAAGAAGGATGTCACCTTGAAAGTGTGTCCTTGTGCATTCTTCACAATGCCGAAGTGGAAGCAAATACGGTGTAGAAGCGAGTCGTGGTAGAATGTATGAGGCTCGCTCTCAAGAACTCGAATGGTCAACTCACGTGAAGTGGAAGCCGACACCAAGTCCAAGTATCCTACACATGCACAAAACAAAACAAAGTACGTATGCACATGGTAGACAAACACATCATCCATCATGATGGTTCTCTTCTCTTGCACATAACCATTAGAAGCACAAGTGCATGAGTAATATGATGCAACAATGGCGATATTCACGGCACTAGGTATATGGTGCAAAGAGATAATACAAGCATGCTTCACAAGGAGTATGTCAAAATCTCCAAACATGTGTGAGAATGCTATGGGGGCAATCTCATGAGCAAGACTATAAGCATTGTTGCACTCAATACATGGCAAATCATCTAGCATGAGAGAGGCAACACATGGAGATATATGACACGAAGCAATATGAATCATGTGCAAAACATATAGATGGTTGTCATCAACCGCATGAGATGAGCACTTATAACACAAGAGACAATGATCAAGATATATCATGTGAGAGGCATGAGCATATATGTCATCAACCCAAGAAAGCAAGTAGTGGAACATGGGTGATGCAACATAGCAAGCAATCATAGCAATCAAGTCAAGCAAGCTAGGAGTGCGAAGATGCAACATACTAGGAGGAATCATGGCAAACATGTCATTGGTGCAAATAGTGGGTGTGAATAATTCACATGTCATAGCACAAGCATGAAAGCAAGATATGAGGACAATAGCATGGGGCACATGATAAACATGGCAATAGCAACAAGGATCTCCACCAAGCATGCAAATACACATAGGAATATCATAATGGAGAATCATGGGTAGATGCAAACAAGGGTCACAATTGCATGGCAAAGGCATAGAAGCAAGCATAGCATGCAAAGTGAACACGGTAAAATGAGCATAATGTGAGAAGTGGTAAATGGCCCATAGCCGTGTGAGAGCCAAGTAGAGGAGTTGCGCGTAGTCCTTGCGCGAAGGGAACAGTGGAAAGGATAGTCCACGGGATCACAAATCGTCATTGCTCTCAAGGGCTCGTTTTGTCAACTCGTGGGATTGCGAAGTTGACAAGTATTAATGGGTACCTACACAAAAGAGACACAATCCAAGAAATTGTGCGCGTGGTAAATGTACACATCATCCATCATGATGTGTATGTGCACGTGTGAGTTAGCACAAGATAAGCAATGCTCAAAGAAATTTGAGGCATGGTATATGAACATGTCATCCATCATGAAAGAATAGTTGTTATGTATGACACGATGGGGACACAAATTGAGCAAACAAGTATATGGCACATCAAAAGCATGTTTATTCATGGGGAGCATATGGTGCGCACAAGTATTGGGATCATGCAATGGATGGGATGGGTCAAAATCTCCTAAAATGTATGAGGAAACTATGGGGGTCTCCTCATGAGCAATATCGGAAACATCATATGGAGAAAATGGACAACATCCAAAACAATGCATATCCGAAGCTAGGTGGTCACGGCATGGCATATGAGTTAAATGATGCAAAGGGAGCATATCCATATCATCACAAGAGAAACAAATGCCAATAACCATGGGCTTGTCATCTATGCCATATGTGCAAATTGGGTTTATTTTAATGGCATATGCATAGTCACTATGAAGAGATTGCAAATAAGACATATGGTTGATCTCATGCATAGCATATGACAAGTCAAGCGGATTATCAAACATGATGTGACCTAAAGAATTGTCACAAGAAATCCTATGTAACATGGCATCACAACTAATAGACTCCACAATAGAATCATCATACTCATCATAAATGGGAAAATCATCGCGTGGGGAAATCATACTAGCATGAAGCATGGCAATAGGTGGATCAACATCATGCAAGCAATCAATGTCAAGAATGTTCACTAGTGGGACTAGAGCATCACCTTCACCTATGTTACCTTTGTCATTCCACTCAAGTGCTGTAGGTGAGGTGGGAAAGACCAAATGGTGGTCATCATCATCATCTTGATGGAACCATGTGGGCGGTGCATCATAATCCACCATGGCCATCGTCTTGTCCAAAGGGAGGACGAAGTCGTCGAGGATCAGCGCGTCATCATAAATGGGACCTAGCACCAAACGAGAAGACACAATAGAGGTAGAGGTCAAGTTGTTTTAAATGCAAATGGCCTCACGAGACGTATCAACTATCTCACTCTCTCTATGTGGTGGTTCACTCACTCCCTCAAAATAGGTGCACTCAAACTCAAGTATGGTGGAGTCACTCATCTCACTCAAGTGGTGGGGGTTGTGGCTCTCCTCACATGGGAATTGTGGCAACTCATCATATATGGGGCTAGTGGTGAAGTCACTCTCACTCTCAGTATGGTGGCACAAGTCACTCAAGTCATCATACGTCGCCGTGGTCAAAGGGAAAGTCCCATGCTCAACCATCTCGTTGTCGTCGCCGTGGATGAAGGCCGAAGATGGCACATCATCACTCTCGTCGTGAATGAAGGCCGAAGATGGCACATCATCACTCTCGTCGTGGATGAAGGCCGAAGATGGCACATCATCACTCTCGTCGTGGATGAAGGCCGAAGATGGCACATCATCACTCTCGCCTCCTAAGATGGAAGCATCATCCTTGCTCGCCACCTTGTCGCTCGCCTCCAAACCTTGTCGCTCGAACTCGTCACCGCACTGTCTTGAAAAAGAGTCGAAGTAGGCTCGGCATCATCAATGCCACAAAGAGGGATGGCGGTGAAGTCACACTTGGGAGTATCGTCTTGGAGCTCGTCGGGCTTGGACATCTTGGTGGTACTAGCCTCATGCTTGTCGTAGAGCTTGGTCGCCGCGAAGTTTGCTTGGGGTGGAGAAGCCTTGCCCTTCATGAGTTCTTGTTCCGCCTTGAGAGCACCAATGTAGTAGTCGTCGATGGACTTGTAGTTCCCGAGGAAGATGGTCTTGGAGATGTCGTTGTGCAATCCCATCATGAAGTGGAACTTCATCGAAATGGGGTCGTCCACGCCGGCTCGTCACAAGGCAATCATCATCTCCTTGAAGTACTTGTCGATGGACTTGGATCCTTGGGTGGTGTTCTCCAATTGGCGTCGAAGTTGTTCCATGTAGGTTGGAGGCACAAACTCTCATCGTAAAGCTCTCTTCGTCTTGGGCCAACTCATCTTGTAGCTCTCCGAAGTTGTGTGAAGCCACCATGTCGAGGCGTAGTCGTGGAAGTTCCTTGTGGCGCACTTCACTTGATCTTCGGGACGAACTTGATGTAGCTTGAGGTAGTCGTCCGTCAAACGCTCCCACTCGAGGTACTCCTCGGGTTCTTGAGTCCCATAGAAAGGAATCTTGTGGTCGGTGTCGAGGTCATAGTAGCTCGTGGAAGTCGCGGACTTGAGCTTGGGTAGCTTCTCTTGAGTGTAGTCTTGAGGTTCTTTTTGGCGAAGATGCCATATGTCCGTAGGCGAAGATGCCTTGAAGTCGCTTGGCAAAGATGCCAAGGGAGATGGTGAAGTCGTTGAGCGGTTGTTGGTGTTGAGCTCTTGACCTTCACGTTCTTGTTGGTGATGGTGTCGATGCCGATGTGATCTTGCCGGAGGTGGTAGCTCGGAAGGATGTGCTCTTGAGCGTCTTCTCGAAGATGAGGAAGATCGCTTGTAGGACTTGATGAGGGCCTTGATCTCCTCCATGCGCTTGTCCATCTTGGCGTCGTAGTTGTTGTTCATGGCATCGAACTCGTCGTTGTTGTTGTAGACCGAAAGTGAAATGCCTTGCCTATCCATCACAAGACTCGAGTAGAGGTGAGTAGGAAATGAGATAAACAATACCAAGTTACCTTTTCCCAATGTTGAGGATGTATCTCGTTTCACTCAATGTGAGATGAAAGAATAGTGGAATTGGTACCGGACTTGTTCACTCACACCTACAAGTAAAAGCTTATGGTAGAGCTCGGTGAGGATAGTGGCACAAAAATTTGATGCAAAATATTAGCAAGAGTCAATAATGTTGAAAAAGATTCACAAATTCGCAAGTGAAACAAGTAGACCAATAGCAAATGGTACACGGAAACACACACACTGATAGATAAATGGGGTCGTGCAACCAAGGAATGAGCACAAAATGTGGAATCCACGGAAAACGCTCGTGTTGCACAACTCAAGAGAGACGCTAGCACGATTGCTCAATAGGCGGATACGACACTTGTGCACAACCTATAAGATGCAAAATGGATATTCTTCTATCCCAAGTATGCTATGTATGTATGGTTCCCGGTGTTTCTCTCAAGCATGATATCATATGATGTAGATTTTGGTATGGCTCTTATTTGCAATGGGGGTATGATGCTATGGCACTTGCTCATGAGCTCTTTGCTCTCTTTTTGCTTAAAAGCTTTTTTTGGCTACTTTTGCACAATGCACAAACCAAGATAGCAATTGTGTATATGCGGGAACAAACTTGAGGCACAATGGATGATATGATACCAAGATGATATGGTACGTATGCAATGGATGGTGGATCACTAATGTGCACAAGTAACGTTGCCGGCAATACTCAAATGGCTAGTCTCGATAGGAAAGTAACGCAAAATGGGCTAGGGGTTAACAATGCAATTGCAAGGGAATATACAAAGGTGTCGTCGAGGTTACCGTCCTTTGCTATGATGAGTGGCGGTGTTCTTGGTGTAGATACCAAGATGATGGAGACTCGTCCCTAAGTAGCCGAAACACCTTAGGAAACGGAAAAACCGCAAACTCAAAATCTCAAATGACAAATGTCAAAATGGTGGTAGCGGAAAGCGGTGGTGGTGTTGCACTAGGCAATGCGGAAGTGTAATGATGGGCTATACACGAGTCGGAGTTGAAGTTGCCGTCCCTAAGTAGTCAAACACCTTAGGAGACACAAGCCACAACTCAAACAAGCTCAAACAAAATTAGGTTAAGTTGGGGTGGCGGAAGTGTATGGTGG